>NJDD01003318.1:112511-123292 GCA_002245505.1 Calephelis nemesis | reverse complement strand
CGCCAGCGCCGGTGACCGTCTTCATCGTCTTCACCTTTCCCAACTAACATCACCAATTATTTCACTTTTCCCGATACATTTCCTTACAAACTTCTCAAATATCCAAAAATTTTCACAGTATTTTCACACACGCAGAAACACATCCGCATATACGCTCTCACGTAATCATATATACACAACGCATACACATGTAAGCATTGGTATTACACAGCCTGAACCGAATACCATCAGTATTGGTGACACGAAACGGAAATATCGCTGTGTCAGGCAAACCTTAAGACCTAGCACCCGAGCACTCGACGTTCTTAGGAACGTGGTCTTAGGACCATAGATCACTATCAGCCCTAGCTCTAACATAAGGTGTAGTGTATACTTAGATAGGTATGTACGGGATGCTTGCACAAATTGACCGAAGGTAACAGATGGAACCACGTGACAACACAAAAAAGTGACTATTTTCTCAAAGCTGACCAAGCAGACTCACTTGACCAAATAAGGTCTTCTTGAATGAGACAAGAACTAAGGTTGAAATCTAATTTATTGAATAAAAAAAAATACACATTGATACGAAATCTCTGTACTCCCCCTCGTTCCTCCCACGTTGGTCCGGGCTCCTTTGCAAAATAAACCATCTGCCTTTCTACCAAACAGCTCGTAAAAGGCAAGCATAGGCTTACCGTCAATAACACCATGATATTTGACTAGGTGGTAAAGTTTCGCAGCGACTCGCCCGGATTGGTACCACCGCCTTACCTATTCCTGCCGCCATAACGTCATGACGTGTTCCAGTTTGAAGGGTAAGGTAGCCGGTAAACTTACTTTTGCTCGAGGCCTAACATCCTGACCTCAAGTTGACAACGCACCATTACCATCTTTGGTGTCTCTAGGCGGCGTGAATTTCTTACCACTAGGAAATCCGTCTGCTTGTTTGCCTTCCTATAACATAAAAAAAATACTTCATGTTTGTAAATTGTGAATGCAGCATCTTTTGGTGTTGAGCCCTCCGAGCTCCTTTCTGTGGACTCTGCTGGCCTCTCTACCTCCACATGTCAGCATTTGCTTCGAATGTTTAATGTGACTTTAGTCACATTAAACACAAACCATTCGTAAAATTTACATAGTAGCTATACTTTGCTCGCTTTTGGGTTTAAATAAAACCAAATTATTTGTATTCGTTTTGAATTGCTGTAAGCTGTGTTTTAAATTTTAAGCTGTGTGTGTGTGTGAGTGAAAATGTAAAGTGAGACTAAAACCGAAACGAGGCCCCCGCCCTGTGTAACAACTTATAACATCTACAACATTTTACTAGGTAATAGAGTTTCGCAGCGACTCACCCGGATTGGTACCACCGCCTTACTTATTCCTGCCACCATAACATCATGACGTGTTCCGGTTTGGAGGGTAAGGTAGCCGGTAAACTTCCTTTTGCTCGAGGCCTAACGTCCCGGCCTCAGGTTGGCAACGCACGTGACGTGAATTTCTTGCCATCAGGAAATCCGGCTGCTTGTTTGCCTTCCATTATCATAAAATAAATATCTATGGATGGACATGACATGTGCGCGAGCATCGACTCAACCCGTATTTTACCACGAACGGCTTTCACTACGTAAATTGCAGCTATAAAGTAATATTTGTATCAGAAACTACGCTTTTAGAAACTCGTTGGTCGAGTGGCTACCGTATACGCCTAACTACGTTGACTTACTGCGAGGCTCGGGTTCGATTCCCGACGGGGGCAGACATTTGTGTGATGAACATTTAGATGTCTGCATTTCCGGGTCTGGATGTTTATTAAATATATTCTGGTATCTATTTAAGTATTTCTATGTATTAGTATCATTGACTAGCACCCATAACACAAGCATATAATTTGCTTACTTTGCGGTTACATTCAATTTGTGTGAGTTGTCCAGGGATATTTATTATTATTTTAGTTTAGTCAATGATAGTTTTTCGCTTTGCCTTTGTAAAGCTAAAAACTTTTTTTATTTTTTATCTGTATACAGGTGACGATAAAAAAATAAAAGTCTGGGATTTGGCTGCTTTTTCTTGTGTGCACGAATACCGAGGACACCATGGAAAAGTGACAGCTTTAGATTGGTCGTCAGTGGGAAAGCCAAGTTTAACCAATAGAGTTTCCTTCGACCCTGACGGAGCGGATAATGCTATTTTATGTTCTGCGGGCATGGATGGTGTGGTCAAAGTGGTTTGGGATAGTCAAGTGAAAAACAAGTAAGTGCATGCTAATAGAATAGATAGTATTGAACCGCATAACTATTATCCTTACACACTTTTAAAGGTACACTTTATATTATACTATTTAAAGTGTAGTGGAAAAGTACAAGAATTTACCTTAAAAAAGTGTTTATGCAATGGAATTCCACCAAGTGCCGACGATAAAAAGTATAGATCCTATTGACCCTTGTTTATCAGTTACCTACTAAGTTACCATTTTAGGTGTTTTATCAGTTACCTGTTGCCCGCGTATTATTTTATTATTTCATGGAAACCCCCTTTAAATATCGGGACAAAAAGTAGCCATCTCCGGCTTGAGTTGCCAATCTTATAATTTAAATTGTATGTATTTAGAGGATTTTTTCGAATTTGGTTTTTGTTTTCATCTTCAATTCAATTTGCGATCGTTAATGTTTTAGTAATTTTGATTGACATTATGATACATACTATTTTTTGGAGAAGTCCTAGCTTAACAGGTTCCAGTGCTTTACAGAGGAGAATTTTAAATGTGCCCTCTTATAATTGAAATGGTTTCATGTATATTGATACCTACAGTACAATATATATATATATACAAAAATGCACAAAAAGATAAAAAATATTAAGCTCAAATATGTCTTTCTACTACGTAGAATATATTTTTACCAATATTTTTTTTACAGGCAACTTTCAAATCAAGATGTATCCACGTACAACACAAAATGCTCATATTTAGTTGATGTCCAAGTTCACCCAGATTGGATGGTAGCTATTGGTACTAAAAGATAATTATTCAATAATAAAAATAGCTTTTAATTTTATTCGGTGTTTTATTTTTCCTCTTCTGAGTACTCTAGAGCAGGGGCGGGCAAATTACGGCCTGGGGGCCGGACCCGGATTTTTGCTTTACTTTCTTTGTTCATTTCATGTATGGACAGTTACTTTACTCTTTGGTTCTTTGTAGTAACTAGCCGTGTTAGGCATCCACCGCCATAGTCCCTGCCGCTCCTATAACAGTGTTTGGCATTGTGTTGTTCTAGGCTAGTGTAGGCTAGCCAGTAGACATTTAAGTACACTGGAATCCTGCGTAGATGAGGGTATTTTACACTGCGAAATTGTTCTAGGACTAGCTAGTAGCACCGATCTCAACGCTCACGATGTACGGTCATTTTATTGCCTGTTAGTCAAGCGCACGTTAAAGAACAAGCTTTCTAATATCGAGCACTCAAATCAAGCTAAAGTTCGTCGTGTGAGCGTAGTTACGTTGGTTCAAAATGTTTTCTCTCCCATATTTTAGTTAATTCTGGTGACTTTGTATACAGGGTTCTTTTAGTCATTTTAACACAATTTCTATAATGTTTAAAGTACCTGGGAAATAGTAGCTCGTCTGCGCAGGCTTCAATACTAACATTCCGCCAGCTACACATCTACAGAAAACATCTTTGATGTGTAAAGTTTAGTTTTATTTTATCGTAAGGAGATTTTCCTGTGTTGGTCCGAGTACTCTGTATAGGATAGACATTCTATCTCGATCTGGAAGCACTTGAAACAAGCATAAGTTAAATTAGGCATTATCAACTTGACCACTGGTATTAGAGTGCCTGCCGCAAACTTTGTTAGGCTTCCACTGCTTTACCTGTTCCTGCCTCCAAGAGTGTAGCCAAGATTTTGTACAAATGAAAAATCTAGACTAAAGTACCCGTCATGAGAAGCTGAAATTATGTAAACAAACGTTCGGGAGTTAACATTTGGTTAATAAGGGTCAATTCTGTACATTGAAAAAATAAATAGCAGGGGAGATTACTGGATCGATACCAAATCCAAATATGTGATTAAAAAATTTTTTGTCTGTCTGTATGTATGTTCAGGCATCACAAGAAAACTAACTGTTCGATTTCGATGAAACTTGGTATAATTAGGTATACTTGCCTTACTATCCTGGTAATAAAATGGGATACTTTTTATCCTGGAAAAATACGTAGAAAAAAAACTTAATTTTTCAGTTTTAGACATCATCAACATCCGCGCGGACCGAGTCGCGGGCGGAAACTAGTTTTAGAATATTTTTGCTTAACCTGACCAAACGTACGCAATGTAGGTATAATATAATAATAGTAGGTATTTAACACATTCACCGAATAATACACATTCGCCGAGCTAAAGCGCGATGCCGTGGAAATGACAATACATAGCATAAAAATGCTATGTACAATACATATATAAAATACATGTACAATACATAGCATTTTTACTTTTCTTTTCTTTTAAAAAACTAGTTTGTGTAGAGACATGAATATGCGGTGGCGCACGCGAATCACAAATGCGTAAAATTGAAAAATTGTTGCGGTTAGTAAGACTGCTGATAGGTGGTGTAGGGTTAGAACACTTTTTCTTAGGAAAAAATTAGTTTTTTTCACTGGAAAAATAAGCCATTTTGGTTACTTACAGTGAAAATGAATGGAAAGGAAAACAAAAATAAAATAGTACACTTTATTAACCTCCATAATTTTTGTTGAAAAAAAAACAAAGTTTTATTATTATTTCTATTACTAGCTGTCCCGGCAAACTTCGTTCCATACGTTGTTTTTATGGGAAGACTTCCACAAATAATTCAAAACCAAAATTAGCCAAATCGGTCCAGTGGTTCCTGAGTTTTAGCGAGACTAACAAACAGCAATTGATTTTTATGTAAGTATAATACAAGATGTGGCGCTGGTGATTTTAATTATTTTGTATCAATATTTCAAGAATTTTAAATTCCACTTGCATGGACCAGCTACACCTCACTACTATCTTTAAACTGATAACAACCTTTATTTACATTTAAATTACATAAAAAGTTCCTTTGTAGAGTACACAGAAAGTTCACTAGTACCCTTAATACTAAATATCAGTTTATTTAGTTCTGTCCTGTAACTTTATGAATCTAAAAGTCCATAGTCAATATGTAGAGGTACAACCAAGGCAACAACAACTCAACAAAGGCTTTATAATCCCGTCCCCGCTACGTAATGTAGTAGATGTAGCCAAAGGTGCTGAGTCCCACAATGTAGTAGGTAACAAGCCTATTTCCAATTGGGCAGACATCCAATTTCAGGCAACATAATTTTTTTCACATGAAGTCAAGTTCAACACTGGACCACTAAATCACAGAAGAAAGAGATTTGCTGATTGGTCTAATGATTATATCATTAATATATATAAATTTATTGTTAAAGTTTAGACTTGAAAAAATGTATTCTTATAAAATAACATGTCCTGACTGACTGATTCATCATCGCTAAGCAAAAACTGTTATAATTACAGTCATGAAATTTGGTGAGTAGAGTCATTTTATTGAGTAGACACCAACTAGGGACTGACTTTTGAAAATTCTACCCCTGGGGGGTAAGTTGAAAATAAGTAGATACATGTTTAAGCATTACTGGAAATACAACTTCTAACGGGGTAAAATAAGGATTGAAAGTTATTATGAAAGTCCTAATTAATGGGCTATAATCAGTAAATATATTAACTGCCACTAGTTAATATATAAATCCACAGTATTATTATAGCTTCGATTTCATTTATGAGAGTTAAAAGGGTTTGAACTAGTTCTTGACCTTTTTTGTTTATATATACAGCAGGACCTTTTTAATCCGAACCACACCTATTCCGAACCCCTCTATAATCCGAACAGCCCAAACCTGCTGGCTCTTTTCTAGCCAGTTGCTCACCAAATAGTAAAAGAGTGTCACTCACATTTGTTTTTATATTAAAAACAAGGAAGAAAGATACGATATTATGTTGTAAGAACGGAACGGAAATTACGAGACAAAGCTTTTTATTTGATGTTAAATAACTTCCAATAAACTAAAATATAGGATTTCTTTAAAAAATAATAATAAATGTTACTGTTTATATGTTTTTGAATAAATATATAATAAATGTGTCGCAATACTATTTGTTTTATTTCATAAAAGTACCATATACATATATCTATAGTTCCTAACATACTACAATTCGAACACTTCATGAAACCGAAAGGAGGCTAAATTTTCAGAGTTCGGATTAAAGAGTTCCTGCTGTAGTATGTACTACTAAAACCTGAATGGAAACTTCTGCTTTAAAAAAATCCTAAGATTTACAAAAAAAAAAGATTAACAGTCCATAAATATAAAGAGTGCTCAAGAAAGATTAAAAAAGTACTAAGACCGATGGACTCAGTTCCTTATAACATGTTTTGTTCTATTTAAACCAAAAGATAAAACTAACAGTAACACAGGATAGAATTGATGACATTAGTTAGCTATTTTCTTTTAAAGAAACTAGTCATAGTTGCTTGTTTACCCTTAGGTGGAGATAATTGTTTTTTCGTTTGCTTCTTTGTACTCTTTTTAACAGGAGAACCATTTTCTTTCTTAATTTCAGTAACACTTTTAATACTACTATCTTTGGTAGTACTTTTTTCTTCTATATGTTTTTTCTCAGCTACTTTCATATCTTCTTTTTGTTCATTATCAGAACAGCTCTCATATACCTCTTCTTTTTTTGTTATTACATACCCATCCTCACTCATGTAAGTTTTGTCAACAATCTTTCTTTTCTTTTTGGGGTTGATCAGGCCTGATGTTATTTTAACATGGTTAGCCATTGGTGTAGGTGGAATTTCATCCTCAGAATCCTCTATTGTATTTTGTTTGTTTGCAAATGGATCATTTTCTTCTTCGCTATCGCTGTCTGATACTTGTAACACTCTTTTACGATTTTTTTCTACTTTTGCGATTTTCTTAATTTTACTTGACTTACTGCTTTTATTTAACTCTGTACTACTTTTTTCTATTGCTATTTTATGTTTTTCCGGTTTTTGAATTGTTTTAATTTTTTTATTAGTTTCAATTTCAGTATGAGCTTCAGCTTCTTTCTCTAATTCAGCTCCTTTTTCAAGTTTCTCATCTTTTTCTACCTTAATTCCGTTCGAGATGTCATCTATTGCTTTCACATCAATATCCATGTCTTCAAAGTCAGTTTTTTCAACTTTAACACTATCTTTTTTAATTTGTGTGTCATTTTTAATAACATCTGATGATTTTTTACTGTTTAAAATAGATTTAGTGAAAAACCCAGCAATTCCTTTTTGGTTTTTAACATTAGGGATTTTTCGGCCATTTTGAGTTTCATTTATTTGTTTAGGCAGTGAATCTAGCTCTGTAGTTTTAGGTGTTTCAGTGTTTAACTGCAGACTGGAGCTATTATACTCTTTTTTCAGTTTTGATTCTGTTTTTTCTGCAATTGAGACATTATTCTCTTTTTTTAGTTTCGGAACAGCTGCAACCACAGGTTCGGCCTCTTTTATTGCATTAAAAGCAAGTTTTTTCTCTTTCAAAGTATTTAATTTATCAGGCCTATGCTTATTACATTCACTGTTTTTTATAAGGCCCTTACTCAGAACGAAATCTTCAAACTTATGAAGTAATAATACGGAATTATTATCGTTTCCAACACCTTTACTAACACTATAAACATGTTCAAATAATATTGTTTTAAAAGTATCTCTTACATGATATAACTCTTCTTCTGGGCACACAATAATCCTTGCGTTATTCACATCCGATATTCCAGATACGACATAACTGATCTTCAGTTGCAGATTAGGTTGCTCTTCTCGAATACTGTCTATCGCACGATACAACAATAATTTACAGTCGTTCACGTGAATACATAGATCTTTGCTGAGGGAAACATAAGTTACAAGTTTTTCTTCATCCAGTATTGACTCTTTTACTGTATTTAAATTATTTAGAAACAAATTATCGGTTTCCATGTCTCGCTTTTTATATCTCTATTGAAGGTTCAGAATATATATAATTGATAATAATCTAAGTACATAAAAACCAATCTATTCTAAATAAATATTTCTAATTTTTACCGCATTTTCTGACAGTGACACTAATTTTTTGACACTTTCTGGGACCAAAGAGATAATATTATAACCATACAGGACAAGAGAGCCCTCTCTCGCGAAAAAGTGGAATCACGTTCACTAGCGCTCCCAACGTTTTTTGTCGGAAATAATTTAGCGTTGTTGCGTGAGCACACATGCATGCCTTTCGTTGATGTATACTGTTAAACAGTAAGCGAACAAAATATCTGACCCCCGTATGTATAGTACCTTCAAAGTACTGTAGTGAGGTCAGATATTTCGTTTGCTTACTGTACCTAAAATATACCCAATCATATCTAACGTGTCGTGTGCGACATTTTGGTATGTATATTCAAATTTTAAATTTAACAATGTTTAAATAAATGTCTGTGACCAGCTAAGACCTTGTGGCCATGCTTCCACGTCTTACATGTTAATAAATTCTTTTTCTTGTTACCTTGTTTTCCCCCTTTTTTAATAACCACTTCTTTTACTTATTTCAAAGGTTATTTAAGTCAATGAATAAGTTTTTAGTTTGTATTTCAATGTCTTTTATCACATGTCTTAACCTTGAACAACATTACACAGCATGTACACACAAATTATAAAATTGCTTTATTAACGCTAAATACCAAAATCATTTTTTCACAAAGGCGCCAAAGCTTCCACGATTATGTATGAATTATTATTATTAAACCTTTGTTTTCCCTCTATCTCCTTATATCAGTTTTATTTATGTTATATAAATACTAGTATCTTCACGCCCATATCCCCGAAGAGGTAGGCAGAGGCATAACCAGCGTACCCACGATTAGCCGAAGGTACTAAGTCCCACAATGTGATAGGTGGCAAGCCTATCGCCAACCGGGCACATATCCCATCCTGAGCAAAATTTTTTTTTATTAGAAAACTGGATAATCCCAATTTTCTATTTGTTACCCGACCCGGGACTCAAACCCGGGACTTCATGCAGTCAAAGTCCAACAACTAAACCACTAGACCACAGAGGTGGTTTCGTCTTCAATATTTTTCCTTGTCCGGGCCTCTGCCTCTTCTGTCGTACTGAAGCACTGATATCTCTTAACTTTTTCTTACTGTCTTACACTACTTCAGTTTATTTACGGAATCACATGTCTACGTCCGCGTCAGTTTAAGTCAATGCTAAAGAGTATAATAATATACATATTCAGTACTTCAATGCTTTCAAGATATCAATTAAATTGACATGAGCTTAGTCAAAAATGTCGTTATCTCTTTCGTCATACGTGGTCATACGCACAGATTACATAATTGTAGCAAGCTAGTCATACGTAATATCAACAATTGTTAAAAATGACAAATTGAGATGTTACTTAATTTTATGTCGTATCCTATACTCTCAGATAAAGTATCCCCTATACTGTATACAGATATATTATTATACTCTTTGGTTTTCTCCAACGATATTTATAACTTAAATATCTTACAACACATGGACGTCATATTATAAAAAATATGATTCAAAAATATTCCTATATCTCTAGTTGGTAGCACTTACAATCTTAATTCATTAACAATAAAAATTTTTGAAAGATGGTCGAAGTTTTTTCATAATTACAGAATTTCGTGTTTATATTGAGCGAAATTAGTCAATTTTGGTGGCATTTTGTATAGCGAAAGTGCAAAAATGAAATACCAGAAGAAGTTAGCGTATCGTGTATTTCCTCGTTGCTGCCTACAAATCTCACTACACGAGCTTGACTAATGAGGCCACCGATTTACTCAAAACCCTGACATGATTCATTGACAACTTTTAACAAGTATAATTTAATCCTGGTTTTGGTAAATTGGGAACTAGGCCAGGCTTCATACAAATATTCAAAACAAAAATTCAAGGTTCAATCCCCTTTCCACTTGACTAATGGCAAAATACTAACACGAACGTCAAAACCTAACAAAAGAAATAAAAGGAGTTTTAGCACCATCGTGATTTAAGATGGTCGTAATTTTTGCACAATTATTGAATATAGTGTAAATTATGAGTAAAATTGATTAATTTAGGTGGGAATTAGTTTCAATTTGTTCAGTGAAAAAGCACGAGTAAAATAATCATGAAGAAATTAGTGTATTATGAATTTCCTCGCTGCCGCCAAATCTCGTTGAGGAGCTTGTGTAACGAAACCACCGCTTTACTCAAGACCCAGACATGACTTTGTAAATAGTGACTTTTGACTGAAATAAAGAATTAATACGGAAGATATGGTAGCATGGCCTAACGGCTTTCACTGGCCCCAAATGGGCAAATTTATTAACAAACAAACAAGCTTAAAAAAAGAGAGTATTGGCACCATCGTGAAGGAAGATGGTCGTATTGTTTTCATAACGATTGAAATTTGTGTTTATATTGAGTGAAATTAGTAATTTTGATGAAAATTAGTTTAATTTTTCGACCGCCTCGTTGGTCGAGTGGCTAACATACTCGCCTAGCTGTATCGACGAATCGCGAGGCTCGGGTTCGATTCGCGCAAGGCATTTGTGTGATGAACATTTAGATGTCTGCACTTCCGGGTCTGGTTGTTTATTAAATTTATTATGGTATCTCTTTAAGCATTTCTATGTAATAGTATCGTTGACTAACAACCATAACACAAGCATATAATTTGCTTATTTTGAGGTTAGATTCAAT
>NJDD01003318.1:98262-111957 GCA_002245505.1 Calephelis nemesis | reverse complement strand
GCAAATTTATTAACAAACAAACAAGCTTAAAAAAAGAGAGTTTTGGCGCCATCGTGAAGGAAGATGGTCGTATTGTTTTCATAACGATTGAATTTTGTGTTTATATTGAGTGAAATTAGTAATTTTGATGAAAATTAGTTTAATTTTTCGACCGCCTCGTTGGTCGAGTGGCTAACATACTTGCCTAGCTGCATCGACGAATCGCGAGGCTCGGGTTCGATTCGCGCAAGGCATTTGTGTGATGAACATTTAGATGTCTGCACTTCCGGGTCTGATTGTTTATTAAATTTGTTATGGTAGCTCTTTAAGCATTTCTATGTAATAGTATCGTTGACTAACACCCATAACACAAGCATATAATTTGCTTACTTTGGGGTTAGATTCAATTTGTGTGACTTGTCCAGGGATATTTATTATTTATTATTATTATTTTGTTCAGTGGAAGTGCACAAATGAAATAATGCCGCCAAATTTCCAAAGTGAGCTTGTGTAAAGTGAACACCGCTTTACTCAAGACTCTTACGTGACTTTGTAAATAGTGACTAATGACTGTATAAGAATAATTAATACGGAAGACATGTGACTACTGACGAAATAATTAAGAAGGAAGACGTGGCAGCATGGCTTAAAGGTGTTAGCCGACCCCAGAAAGGGGAAATGGGGTAAATTAACTTTAAAAAAAAAGACAACAATTGTCAATTTCTCCTTCTTTTCTTTCTTTAAGTTTTGGCCTTAACGTTAGTATTTTGCCATTCGTCATGTAGAAATTTGCATCAAATTTTATATCAATTATAATTAGTTATCAGTCATGAGTCGTCAGTAAGTCATGTCAGGCTCTTGGGTAATGCGGTGGCCTCATTACACAAGCTCATGTAATGAGATTTGTCGCCAACGAGGAAATACACGATTCGCTAATTTCTTCACGATTATTTCATTTGTGCACTTTCACTAAACAAAACTGTACAAAATGCCACCAAAATTGATTAATTTCACTCAATATCAACTCGAAATTCAATAATTATGAAAAAACTTTAAAACCTTGTATGTCTTTTTTCTGTGGCACAGTCTGTGGTGTGAATCAAAGACTACAATACTCTAGTGTGAATCAAAAGTGGATTGGTGCTTATTTACCTACTTTGGTTTAAAAATAAAATCGTTCTTTACAATAAAACATAATTTAACTTCATGCAACCGAAATCCATCTTATAATTGACTATCCCGCCATCAATACAAGGGAAATTAAATAATAGAAACAATAGATAAATACTTGTTCTGGCGTAAAATAGTAACATAAGTCAACAGTGAGTAATACATCTTGTCTATTTATAATTTCAAGAATTACATCATAGGAACCTAATGCCTATAAAGTTTGAGTAAAGGGTGATAATTTAATTATTTTTCTACAGAACACTAGTTGGAAACACTTGTTTTGCATAAACACACGTGAAAATGCCAGGGTAAGCAACTTGACCCACTAGGGAGTGGTTTCCAAGAGACTAATACTGCATCCTACACACATGCTAATGAAGAAACATCATTAATTTAATGCTCACTGCCAACTTTCATTGTGACTAAACTTTGAAATATGTAATTAATTAAATTTTAAGGTGTTTTTAAATTTAACATCACATTGCAATTTGGTTACACATATTATAAACAATGATAGTGCACATCATTATAATATGTTCATGTTGATATACATTTCATTACTAATTTGTCATTTTGGAGCACAATGAACATCAGTAATTAGAAATACATTGAATTTAATCAAATGTTAAGTGTACACTATTAAAACGAAATACATAAAACAAAAATATTTAATTCTTTTGTTAAGTTTGAATGAAAGTAATGTCTACCAGTTGAAGGGTCGAGTTCGAGAATGGTATAATTAACAAATAAGGTGATTTGATGCAAATAAATTTTTAACACTACGGTACATGCACCTCTAAAAGGTTCATGAGTGCTCGCGTGGGCTTCACTTGTAGCCCATTTCAAATTCCAATATACTGAAAAATAATAGTTTAATTTTTAAATAAAACACGTTTATTATTATAAATGACATTTATTAAGTAAATTGAACTAAAAAAATATACCTTCTCTTTCTTAAACTTAAAATATTAACAAAATTTCAGACTTCTGAAAAAATCACATATTTTTTATTTATTTGAGATCAAACTTTTGGTTTACATTACTTTTATAAACTTTTTTATTAATTTTCATTACACGAAGGACAAATTAAAATTTGGTGATCATTACATATACGCCTGTAGCATTTTGACCAAGTTTTCCTTGTGCTGCGATTGCACATTCTGCTACAAAACGCACAGCGTGCAACCCTTCCATGAATTGGTACATTTCCTGGTTGAGGAGCTTCTGACACATTAAGAAATAATTTTGCTTTTGTTTTGATGCTTCTTCGAATATTATCCTGAAATATATGTTCCAAAATCCAATGACAATCCAAGACATCATGGTCTAAAAATAGCTTGAAACATTGAAGGGGTGTACTGGGCACTGGCATTAGAAACTGTACCTTTTGGTCCTTAAGAGCTTTGTACAATATTATGAGAACGTACCCTTGTTGCAGGAAATGGTCGTTTCCTCTGCGAGCGGCATACTGTTGTCCGAATCACTATTGTTTTGTTCAGCATTCTCACTATTTTCGTCAATCTGATCTTCTTGCTCGGTTTCAGTGGAGTGTGGAGAATGAATTATATTTTCTTCTTCTCTCAAATCCTCTTCCTGTTCACTTTCAATCAAATCATCCTGATCTAACTCCTCTTCTAGCCATCTCAACATGTTTTCTTCCATTCTCCAATCCATGTTTAGCAATCTGTTAATAACATATCAACAGGCTATAAATATAATATGCAGTACAAATTTAATCCATTTACTGTCTACTGGCCCCACTTTGAGTTGTCAAATAATGTTGAATCTATTATTATTCATAATTTTATCAAGGAAAAGTTAACTCTAAAACTGATTTAAAGATAGTTGACATCTCGTGAGTGTGGCGGTAAGAGGTCAGCATTCAAAATAAATCAAAATGGTTTTTAATACCTGGTTGGATATTGAATATAATCATCATCTTGTTGCCTTTGTTTTGTACCAAGCTGAAATAAAACATTTAATCATTTCTATTATAATTCAAACAGCCACTCTCTGAGATGTCAATTAATATTAAATCTATCTTTAAGTTGCAATTTTGCATTAACTAACTTTTTTTACTTTATAAAGTGTCGACTTAGTGATGGATTAAAAGATAATTGACGCTTCTTAGTCCGAAAGTCACATAATTTTCTTCTAAATAACAATTGTAATATAGGCTCAATAATATGTTTGCTATTATAAAAGTATACATATGAAAAATGCTGAATAATCATTGCATTTTGTAAGGCCATGACTTTGAACAAGTATAAGGGGATATTAAGTAAACTTCCTCTCAGGCAGATTTGTAATTTGTGCTTCCTGATTACCAAGCTTAGGATGTTGCTAGTTTACATATATTGCAAATAATTTTAACCAAGACGACTTTAACAATTAGAAAGGAAATTGATAATAATCATAATTCTTATAATCACATAGTAAAAAGCTGCAGACAAGTAGTGATATCTTAAGTAGGGAATAGGAAAATAAAAATTCAGTTTAAAAAAAGGTGCAGTTTCACAAAGGAAACTGAGAGGGAAATAAGATAAAAAAAAACTAATATTATAATACAAATATTTTTAGTTACTATTGTACCTTCAATAAAAAAAAATTACAAATATGTATATGTCATCATAGTAGTAACAATATGACCTTTAAGTCATTTAATGCTATACAATTTTCCTTAACACATCATACATTTAATTTGGACCATTAATTATATTTATGAACCTTATCCTTAAAAGTTACAGTTATTTTAACAGCTAATACTGTTTTTTTTTTCAGAATTGGAACCATGTCGTTAGATAACATGTTTTGTACTCGTTGTGGGGATGGTTTTGAACCAAATGAAAAAATTGTAAATTCCAATGGAGAACTTTGGCATACAAATTGCTTTGTGTAAGTAATTTTATTTTGTTTAAAAACATCAATATGTATGTAAAATTATTTATATTTTAAAGGTTAAGAATTTAGTTTAATGATTTTAAGTAGCAGTAATATGATACAAAATAAAATCATCACAGTTTATTTCTAATAATATGTGGTATATTTATAGAAGTACACAATAGTTGAAAACATTAGCAACACATATTTTTTGCAGGTGTGCCCAATGCTTCCGTGTGTTCCCGGATGGAGTTTTTTATGAGTTTGAAGGAAGAAAATATTGTGAACGAGACTTCCAAGTATTGTTTGCTCCTTGCTGTGGCAAATGTCGTAAGTATACTTTTTTTTCGATTTTCGATATACCATTTTTCTTTTTTTGGTTTTCTTTGTGTTTTACTAAGCATAGACATATTCTTGTAGGTGAATTTGTGATTGGTCGTGTAATAAAGGCAATGAATGCAAATTGGCATCCAGGCTGTTTCCGCTGTGAGGAATGTAATGTTGAATTAGCTGACGCAGGATTTATAAAGCATGCCGGCCGTGCTCTATGCCACACTTGTAATGCTCGTATTAAGGCTGACGGACTACAAAATTACATCTGTCATAAGTGCCAGTAAGTTAATTTAATTATATTTGCAATAGTTATTACCTACATACACAAGTCGATTTACTTATTTACACAAAAAGTTTTAAATCTAAGACTCTTTTTAACAATGTACAATATACATCTACAATAGCTATAGTCAAATCAAAAATAAGGTTATATATTGAATGACTATTTATTATGCATGTAATTCAGTTCCTCTGTTATTTGTTAAGCAATTTTTTTTTGAAAGAGCAATAAGATTTTTTTTTCAAAATTGTCTCATTGCCACCAAGTCAGAATATGTTGATAGGTTTCAAGGGAAATCGAGAAAAATCCTCTGTTTTTGCATACTTAAAGTCAATTTTAATAACTTTTAAATAACAGTTATATATATAGAAAATAAGTAACAGTTAAGCCTACTGGAGTTTTGTTGATGAGTTATTTTTATGATTTATTTAATACACAGCAGTTGTCTGACTGTTCTAAAGCAGCTCTATCTAATCTTAGATAGGTTATTGGAATGGCTGTAAGACGACATAATACAAAAATTGATGTCGGTTGTCATCATTTACTAAACTACATATCAGAAAATTGGACCAATTATTTGACATCAGTAAAAGTATGAGCACTTTTATCTAACACAATTTTGTTATTTTTCAGTGGTGTGATTGACGGTGAGCCTCTGCGTTATCGCGGCGAGGTATACCATGGGTACCACTTCACGTGCGCTACCTGCGCTACTGAGCTCGACCACACCGCCAGAGAGGTCAAGAATAGACCGGGATATGCCGCAAACGATGTGGTAAGTTGCTACCATTACAGGGACTATACAACATTACAAAAGTAATATATACTAAAGTAGAATAATTGGTAGACTCACACTGTCGCAGACATGCTTTAATATCCTGGCCAAAATGTAGGGATATCAGTTATATAACATCTAAGGAAGTGATATGTGTCAGAATGGCCACCTATTCATAATCACTACATTGTATAAAAAAAGTTGCTTCATCTGTCCTTTTGTATCTTTAAAACTACGGAACGGATTTTGATGCGGTTTTTTTAATAAATAAAGTGGTTGAAGAGGAAGGTTTATATGTATATTTCATAACCGTGCAAAGCTGGGGCTGGCCACTAGTATGTTATAACCCGAAAAGCACAAGTGGCATGGTTAGTTGAATAAAGCTAAGTTTTAAATTAAAAAAAATATTATCAATATTGAAATAAATATTTTATGTTTTGTTTTTGTTAAATTCCAGAACAATCTATTTTGCCTCCGGTGTCACGACAAGATGGGCATTCCTATATGTGGCGCGTGCCGACGTCCGATTGAAGAGCGGATTGTTACCGCCCTTGGGAAACACTGGCATGTTGAGGTATTGAAATCATGGTATTTGTTGTATTTTAATATGTTTGTGTGTGATCCTCTGTGGTATATTGGTCTAGTGCCGAATTAATTTCTTTAGATCCCAGGATCGATTCTGGAATTGGACAACAAAAGAAAAATGTGTTTTTCAATTTGTTTCTATAAAAAAGGGTTACTCGGGAATGAATATTTGCCTGGCGGGTGACAGGCATACTTAGTGTCATCGCCTAGTCTGGGTGTCATGGTTGCACCTCAGCCTTTCTCTTCGGGGATAAGTACGTGAAGATACTGTTTTTATTATGATAATGTATAACATTCGAATAAGACTGGTTGTGGGTGTGACAATTTGAATAGGTACTTAGTCTAACTGTCAGAAAAAAACCCAGTAACTATGGTCAGTAATTACTAAATTCAAAATTCTGAGTTAAACTGAAATATTCTCCTTTCGTGATTTAAGTATTGTTTTTTTTGGTTTCAGCATTTCGTTTGTGCCAAGTGCGAGAAGCCATTCCATGGCCATCGACATTACGAGAAAAAGGGTCTGGCGTACTGTGAACAGCACTACCATCAGCTCTTCGGCAATCTTTGCTACGTCTGCAATCAAGTTATTGCTGGAGATGGTATGTATATATTATCTTGTTTTAAAAACTTACACACATATTTTACATGGTAAAGCAGAGTATCGAGTGGCAAATGTCACGATCCTTGGAGACCTGCCTGGCTTCACAATTACCCTTTTAATACAAACACGCTACTTTCCGTGATTCGAGACACCACTCTTGAATGAAACCTGAGCGATTTAATCTTAGAATGTCTACCTTGGTCTCACCGTGTACACACACTCGCATTGTATATCTATTCTGTCAATCTTTTAGCTGTTTGTAAACTTAACCTGCTGTTACCTGATATGATCTCAAATATTCATTTTCTTTGCTCAGGTTACTAATTGAAAGAGCCGTGAGACTAGCTCCGACATTTTACCATTTTTATTGAGGATTTGTGTTGTCAACATTTTACGTTAAATAGTTGCATATGGCCTCTATGGAATTACAAATTGTAATACTGCCTCTAACTAAAGTTGTTCACGATAAGCTTGACGAGTGTTAGTTTTTAGCTACATTTGTAGTATAACTGTAAAAAAAGTGAATCCTGTAGGTACATTGAAGATATTGAAAAAAAAAAATTAGTGCGAGCGGATTATAACTTGCAAATTTCCGTTTTTAGGGTTGACGTAACGAAGTTATTCTTAGTCATTTTTCGTTCGTAATGACATGTTTCCGAGAAATGCTTGTTTGATTGGTGTAAAGGACTTATCTGCATAGTAATAAATACCACCAATAAGTAAATGTCGTCAGTAGCAACTGTAAACTGTAGCATCAAAGGGAACACAGCTTTATTTATAGGATGTATTTTTCGCATACATTTAACGGGGTAGAGTGTGTCGGGTTGAGGCGCATCGTATTGCAAAGTACATTTAAGCGTTCAAATTTAGTCCTCTAATAACATTATTATCGTTTTTACTTTTCTCTTTGGCGACCCTCTTGGGGATAGCGCACCTAGTGCCGTGCAAGAATACGTCGCGATATGATTTGACGTAGTTCCTCCATAAAAAATGAACGAAAGCGATCTAGGTGGATTATTTCGCGGCGATGCATCCTGGCAAAGTGTGCGGCCATCCTTATTTCTCCAATCGTCCTAAATGCTAATGATAGTCTCGGAGAGATTTAAAGACCATAGCTTTGATAGAAGTGCTCTACAACATATCAGACCAAAGGCCTTTGTTATGCCAACGTCTTCGGTTCTCAACTGCCTCCTCCCATTCATGCGTTAGACTTTATAGTATTGGGGATCGTTTTCAGCCGATATTATCCTAGGATTGGTTTTTATTTAATTTAAATAAAGACCATTCACGCTAAGAATTGGAGTTGTATCTGAGATGTGTGTGTGTGTTGGTGGTTAGTGTTCACGGCGCTGAACAAGGCGTGGTGCGTGCACCATTTCGCGTGCGCGGTGTGCGACGGTCCGCTGAGCACCCGCAGCAAGTTCTACGAGTACGACGAGCGGCCCGCCTGCCGCCGCTGCTACGAGCGCTTCCCCGCCGAGCTCAGACGTCGGCTGCGCCGCGCGCACCACTACACCGTGCGACGGAACTAGACTCAAGGTATCAGGGTCAACCGCTTTCACCGGATCAACGGTTTACTCGCAAAGTCATAAATACAAGTTCATCATCATATATACATCATAAAATGTCATCCTCATTCGGCAACGCATCTGTGATACTCCTGGTGTTGTGGATGTCCGTGGGCGAAGGTGATCATTTTCCATCAGGTTACTTACTTGCTCGTCTGCCTCCTCTTCTATAAAAAAAATCCTACTAATATTATAAATGCAAAAGTTCATATGATTGTTTTTTACTCCTTCACGCATAAACTGCTGAATCGAATTCCATAAGATTTGGCACACACAAAAAGGGTAACTTGGATTAACACATAAGTTAGTTTTTATCCCGAAAAAATATTTCTGTAGCACCATTAAAGACACGTGCAACAGCTAGTTGTACAAAAAATGAATCCGCATTTTGCGTGATCACGGATGGACCAATTTTGCTCATTTTTTTTATTGTATTAGTCATTGTTAGGAGAAAGTTATTATGAAGAAAAAAGCAAAAAAATGCAGATGAAGTGGGGAAAAACTTATTGCGATACAAATTGTTAGTAGCTGCTAATATCAAACGATACTGTATCGCCGGATCGGCTAATAATCACTAAATTATAGGGAAGAATTTATAATAATTTGTATGATTTTTTAAAAACTAACGTCATTCACATATTATTTTTTATAAAATTCACTTTACTACATACCTATGCGTGATTATGTATAATCGCTTATTAAAATTTAACTTAAGTTTTTCAAAAGATATTACTTTTTTACATGCATGATAATATAGAAATAGTATTCTTAGAACAGCCAAAACCCATTCTACTAACGAACATTATACGAATTCACGTACTTGAATATACTTCTAAATTTATTTTACTTATATACTCAGGAGAATCAAGAAAGAGGGGCGGAATTACAACAAACGACGTATCTTCGAAATTAATTCTTCCAAAACGCGCAACAAAACAACAATAATTATAAATCAAGAAAATGTTTAGCCGAAATACATAACTGATAATTAGGTTAGTATTTCTGTTAAATTGAATACGAAAAAGTTTTAATAAGACACCAAAGTTATCCTGCTTTTGAAATTCTGTAAACTTATTCGAATTGAAAGAAATGTTGGTGTTAAAAGTGCATGAGTTACAAAAGTTAACAAAGTTTTCAAATATGTTTAAAACTATAACATATATAATATTTTTTATACAAATTTAATTTTCTAATATTTGTCATGCTTTATTACATAATTAATACAACTATTTTTAAAAGATATAATGATCAATGAAATAAGGGGACACCAACTACAATTATTTTAAGAAAGAACTAGACACATTTAGTGCTGTCAAATTAGTATGCATATATTTATCAAACCAGTTACATTTAAACAAAGTTGACAGATTTTTTTAAATATGAAATAGACGAGTCAAAGAATCTCATTTTAATCCATAGTGTTAACTTTACTTATTTAACAGCCACATTCAGAGACTTTATTTATATTTTAATCAGTCACTAATTCCACATTTTTTATACAACATTGTTACTTTATGATATATTAAATGTTAATTGACGTTTCTTAACACGTTCAATGCCACTACGTTCACTGAATGTATAAGTAGTGAAAGATGTACTACGTATACGCTTCTGTAGGGGAGCAACATATCGTGGGCTTCATTTTCAAACCTTGTAACGCGAAAATTTTTGAAATGTTGATTTTAATGTCATCTAGTAAAAAATATATATATTTATCTATCTAGTATAAATATATCATGTTTACAACAACAAACACAAGCATTTATAATAGTTTAATGTAACATAAGTTGTTTGTATATTTTTTTATTGTTAGTTATTTAATAAAACAGTTTTTTCTTCCTCCTGTAAAATTTTACCAAATGGAGATACGGAGTTTGAAAATTAAGCCAGCGATATATTATTTAAAGATGACGCACAATAATTCAAATCAGCCTTGAAATTGTTTGAGCACTTTTTAAAACGATAATGAAATAACTACACTATTTTATGTAATTAACGTTAAAAGTAATCTTGCATTATCTTTTATACATACATCTGTTCCTAAGTTCAGTATTTTTAAGTCTATATTTTATACAAAATTGTGACTTAGTTCACGTGTTATTGTTACAACATAATTAATTTTAGTCGTTATATTTTGTTATTATTTTAAAAAGTGCCAATTCAAATATAAATTAAATAATTAATTCAACAATGGTAAGTGCAGAAATGTACTTAAGCTGTCTTATTAATAAACATAGGCTGAAGTATGTTACACATGAAGTACATTATGGTCTGCGTAACAATTATTATACACTATGTACTGTTAACTTAAACCTAGAAATATATCTTAATATATTATATATTTTAGTGTTCGTGTGTTTGTCGCTGAATTCCTCCTATACGACTGGAGCGATTTAGATGATTTTTTTTTGTGTGTGTTCAAGCCATTCTCGGCTTAGATTTACATTTCGATCAACTGGAAAATGATATTTTAACTATTTTTTTATTTGTAAGTAGTAGTTGACTTTGGAATGTATTACATTGGACCCAACAGACTGCGCTACTATCGGAGCATCAAATACTATGTAGTACCTATGTTAATGTCAAGTGATACGATAAGTTGGCTGCGTCGGCTAGTTTACTATGTTTATTAATAAGATTGTTATAAAGTATTACAAAATAATTGTAAAGCGATATTGCCACTAAATACAATAGATTGTTTATCAAGCCATATTAGTTTTAGTGTTTAATATAGAATAAAAAATATAGAAAATATTCATGACGGTAATTTTTAATAATTACGATGATTTTTAAATAATCTATTAAAACAAGTAATTTTTACTTAGGTATATTTAAATAATTTAAGAATAATATTTATTTATAAGCATTTATGGTTAATGTTTGATAAATTTTAATAAAATATGGAGTATAAAAGATTTTGCAATGATATAACTTTTTCTTGTGATTTAAAGATTTACAGCTATTTTCAATAACCTATCTATCGTAAAAGATAGACTTACTAAAATTTTGTTGCATTTTTTTAATAAACTAGTGAAACTGTCTCTTGCTATATAAGGTCATTGAAATTTTCACTCCGTAAGCGTTTATTCATATAATGAAAAAATCTAGCTTTTGTCTATTCTGTTGAAAAAACTAAAACATTATCAGTCAGTATTTATTATTAGACCGTTAACGTTAGCTATTACTACAAAGTTTCTATTGTAAAGAGTGCAATGCCATTCAATAAAGTGCCTTTTTTTGTATAAACATATTTAAGAATAAAATATAACATGAATTAAACATTCATAACATAAATAATATTAGAGTATATTTTTATGAACATTAAACTTTTTTAACCCATAATTTGTTTTATTTTTATGAAGCATCTTTTTGTATTATATTGTTATCCGAAGGTGGTGTCAAAAGTGTCCGAAACCGGCGTGTTTGTATGAAATGAGTTATGAATGTGGAGGAAGTCAGACAGGTTTGAAAGGATCGTGAGGTTTGGCACTTGATACTAGGCAGAGGCTTAGCCCATTAGGGACTTGGCGTGAAGATATGTATGTATGTATATTAGAAATACGTACATTCTTTCTACAGAGCAATTTATTCACAGCACGTCTACAATTAAAAAAACAAAATAATTGTTAACCACGGGCTGCTGTAGATGCTGACGTATACTACAACAAATCACTTGCTCAGCATATAACCTTCTCAATATATTTTATTACAAATTAAGCGTCAAAGTTTTTGTCCGCGGTGGGTTCTTAAACTGCTTAACGGATTTTAATCAAATTTGCACACAGTTTCTTAATATTTTATACTAATATTTTAAAGATTTGTTTGATTTTTTGTTTGTTTGAAATGAAAAGGCTCCGAAACTACTAGGCCGATTTCAAAAATTTTTTCACCTATAGAATGCTACACTATCCCTGGGTGACATAGGCTTTGTTTCATCAAAATCGGTGCAGTAGAAGCCAAGTTACGCAGGTGAAGCTACGTGAAACTGCTAGAAATTATATAAAATAAAGTGTTTAAAATGAAAATATATTACCTACTAGCTGCCCGTTCCGGCTTCGCTCGGATGATATTTTTTTACCATATATTGAGATATAAGCTATCCTATCTCCCAAGTTGGATCGAACTGCACATGATGTGCGAATTTTATTATAATCGGTTAAGTGGTTTAGGAGTCCATTGAGGACAAACATTGTGACACGAGATTTACATATATTAAGAAATAGATTTATACCGACGCCCTTGCAGTGCCGTGCCTCTATTTTGGAATTCGATGATAAGCTTCTCCCTTCTTTTTGCTTGTTTACTAGCTTGCCTCTGAGTAAGGAATGTCCTTAATTATCAATATTAAAGAAGTAGGCCTAAGAGGAACAAACCTTTAACTAAGCGGTCATCAAAAGAAGCATTTTCGAGAAGGGTTTTTAGGTCCTTTTGTTTTTGAGCTTCTCACAGTACGAGTAAGTCATTTATGTGTTTAGTCAGGTGTTACAGTTCATTTTTTGTTTTAACTGCACTTTGTGTAGGCGTCAGGGTTTTTTCAACTAAATTAGATAAGCCATATGTTGGGCCTTAAGAAGCTTTATAAAAATCTTCAAGACTCCTTTTAGTTCTTCTATCTGCTTTTGCCTTTAGAACACATATACTATTATTAGAAAGAGCAGGAATGCGATCTAAAACTGCATCAGATTCACACAGTGTAACATTCAGATTGATCTAACTTACAAATAGGATAGCTTACATCTTAAATTATGGTAAAAAAAATACCACCCGAGCAGAACAAGACAGACGGGAAATCTATATAAATAACATTTTTTTAAAAATGGATTTTAATTTCGCGTACCTACCTAGTCATCGGATCACTCTTGTAAGTAAGTATCTTCACGCCCATATCCCCGAAGAGGTAGACAGAGGCACAACCAGGGCAACCACGACTAGCCGAAGAGACTAAGTACCACGATAACGGCAGATGACAAATATTTTTTGCTGTGTTGGTTATTGCCAGGTGCTTATGAAAAGAAAAACAAGGAAAATTGGAAAAACAAAACTTCAGTCGGTACAAACCGATAGTAGCTGGTAATGTCAAGAAATACGAAGTTCACTGGATCAACTAGTTTATTATAACTTAGTGAACAAGCAAACGACTCCTGACAGTAATAGCACAGTATTAAAACCTACTACCAGTAGTCCAACTCCTTTGTTCTTGAATTCATGCCGACATTTTATATACCTACTCACGGCAAGTCAGTCAAGGGTCAGGGTTGTCAAATAATAACATTTTAAATATTTCATCTAAAAGTTTTATTTTAAAATAGCAAACAAAAAAATGTGAAGTTAATAATGAAACCGATGATGGTCTTGCTGAAGTTTCGTCCACAAAATTTACATCCACAGTGGACATAACGACACCTTTTATTTTATCATTTTTTTCACCTACGGTTCGTTCACTATCAAATTATTGAAGTTCTTTAGTACAGTCAGATGAAAAAGTTTTATGCTAATGAACAATATAATAACAAAAAAAACATAA
>NJDD01003318.1:79949-90379 GCA_002245505.1 Calephelis nemesis | reverse complement strand
TGCGTCATTACAATCACTAGCCACAACGAATCTACACAACACGATACTAGTTAAACGTAACGACTGCTTAACCACATTTTGTCGCCGCGATGTGTGGTTGTGGTACTTGAGAATCGAAACTAAATAGAAAGTTAATGCAGACTTTCTCTATGTAATTATAATTAATAGTTTTTTTTACCTAGCAATTTTTTTGCTTCTTTGGTTTCCAAAGAGTTAGGGCCATGATAGTCAGAAAGAGCGTGCAATGAAGTAAACTTGAAGTCATAGAAGTCTATGAGGTTATCGGCAGATATAGCTCCAGAGTTAATCTGTAATCAACAACAATCAAATGCACAAAAAGAAAAAAAATTGTAAGGAATTTTAATCAACAATCAAATTTTTCTATTGTTCACACATAGTATTCTGATTTCATTTACAATCCTTAACAGAGAAAAGAAGGGTTTTATAAGTTGATGTGTGTTTGTGTGGCATCATAACTTTTAAACTGATGGACCTATTTTGATGCAGATTTTTTTTTACTAACTGAAGTGATCAAAATGATTATCTTTCGTCATTGTGTGTTGATGCTATGGACGATTGTATATTACTTCAAATGGATCATCAAAAGTTAGTCTTTACTGTGCTGTTGAATAGTACACTAGCCAAACTAGAAACGTGCATGACACCCATGAACTCATTTTGTTGAGTGTTTAAACCTTGTAGCAGAAATTCATATTCTCCCATACTTATTATTTACATAAAATTCCACAATCTTGTTTTATTGTAGGTAATAACAAACATTACAGCCATGAGCCAAAAAGCTTCAAAGTTGACAGAGCTATTCTTAATCCACCAAATTATTCATTACTAGCGACCCGCCCCGGCTTCGCACGGGTGCAATGCTGATATACTAAATACGCTACAGAAAAACTGTGAAATCCGCGGCCTCCGACGCGCTATTTATAGGCACGCTGCCGCCGCGCCGCGTCGCCGTAAACGCTACGTTCCGCAATTTTTAAATCTGTACATCTTCAAAAATATTGATTTAAATCAGATGCTGTAAAAGGCCAAATAGATCTATATTAAATCAACAATGTATTTAAGGTATTTAATTGGATAAGGATTAATGCTGTATTGGTTAAAATCGCTTCGAATATTAGTCATTATTTGTCGTAAAAAGTAAATGACAAAAAAATGTTATTGTGGGATATCCATAAGAGATAGACATATACCATCGCGGAGTTTTCTGTAGACCTTTTCATTGTGTACAATACTTAGTACATTATTTTGATAAATCTCGTAGGATTCAGCCTGCGTTTGCAATGTAAGCGGAAAAAATGTAATTATTTGCGACATCACATTAGAAACCTCAAAAATAACAGTATTTGTCCACTATTTAATGGATGATATTATACATAAAAACCTTCCTCATGAGTTACTCTATCTATTAAAAAAAACCGCATCAAAATCCGTTGCGTAGTTTTAAAGATTTAAGCGTTCATAGGGACATACAACATGACACATGACAGAAAAAGCGACTTTGTTTTATACTATGTAGTGAAGATATTTCATTTTTTGTGCAAATAACTATACCAATAATAATTATTAAGTTTTATTTTATAGTTTTGAAAGGAAAACTAAGCACACAACTTTTCTGATACTAAGAAATACAACAATAACAATGTAAATATTGCATTGCAAACCTGAAGCTAGGGCTGTCCCTTTAGAGTAGGTTTACTTAATTTTAAGTGCACTTTCCACTACACTTTTCAAATTGCATAAGCACTGTAACTACTACAGCAGGAACACTTAAGATGATGGGTAAGAATCTGGATTATCAAATTTATACATTCTATTTATCACATTAGGTACTTAGTAAGAAGATAAGTAAGTTATCATATGTATATTATTACCTTTTCAGTTATAGCTTTTAACATTTCCAACTCATTAACAAATTGACTGTCTTCCTCACATTTATCTACTTTCAAGTGTTGATATGTCCTCTTGCTTGCTGTAGGTGGTATTATTTCACCAAACACACTAGATACTGCAAAAAGCTGCAAACATACCACATGAAATTTATTTTATTATTAAGTATAACAAATATGTCATGATATTGTAATAAGTAAATCATATTATAATAAAATTAAATAATTGCATAATTATTTACTTACATCAGGGTCCGAGAGCTTGGTGAAGAGTATGTTGTTTTTCTGATTGGCAAAGCGCTGCCTAATTCTGTGTTTGACAGAGTCATATGTATCAGGATCATACTCATCCACAACTACTGGAAAAGTTTTAGCCTTAAGGCCAGACTAAAAAGAAACAAAGATAAAATTAATTTAATAACTAAAAAAGTTAAATTTTTTCTTACAATATTTAATGCAATCATTAACACTAGAAATCACCATCCCAACAAACAGAAAACTATACACACACAGTGAGCACAGTTTTCTTGAGAAATTCAAATATGGATTCCGCCTCCACCCTAAACAGTGTTCCCAACTCTCGGATTTTTTTTCTCCCCAATGCTGAAATATAAACCCCTAAAATTCCCATAATCTCTTGGAAATTCCCCTACACAAATAATACATTTAATATAATCATTAATAAAAGAAATAAATAATTACTTGACAAAGAAACATAATTGAATAAGTAAACAAATAGTTTTAAATAATGAATGGTTTATTGTTATTTAATAAATAACAATCATTTTTTTTTAATTATTTAATGCTTCAAGTTTAATTTCATTTTCTTCTGATTCAGAACTACTTTTAAAATATTTTTCTAATAAATAAAAATTAAAAAAAATAATCTAAATATAAAAATACCTAATAATACCCCTACAAATATATCCCCCTTAAAGAAACCCCATTCCAATTTTTTATCCCCTAAATCTGGGGGGAAAACCCCTAAGTTGGGAACCATGATCCTAAACCATTCATCAATCTATAATACAGTCAAAACCGTTTACGGCGACATTGTTTAGAACAACATACCGGTTAAAATGACGAAAATGAAAGGTCCTGGCTGTATGTTATATAACCGCTTTATCGAAAATATTGGTTTTTACGACATTGTTTACTACGACATACCGCATTAAGCGACCACATTTGGTTAATGTTTTCACAGAATTATATCTGTAGAACGACCTGCTCAGCTGTATTGTAAACAATTTGATTAGGTAACTATATCCACATCTGGCACAGTATAATAGTCAATGGCTATTATATGGCTTTATAATGGCTTTTGTAATTCTTAGAAACAAAGCACATTCATGCCGTAACATCAAGGCCCGCATCGTCATATCTCTTAAGTCAGTTTGTTACTTATCTTTACACAAGATGCACCAAAACATACTGTTGAGTTAACTGTGAAAATTGTAACATGTCGTAAAAAAGAAAACAAATCAATATCGAAGAAAAATCGCGTATTGAATATCCTACATGAATATACATACATATTATCTTTCCTATTAATACCTGTCACCGGTTGTTACAACTATCGGTTTTTACGACTCAATATGAGTAGTCCCTTCGATGTCGTTATAACAGATTTTGACTGTACCTATATATAGACATGACTATTTAATAAGATCAATATGTTCATTTGTGCTTAGCATATGCCACACCAGATGTTTACTTATAAACTAATCATTTGATTATTGAAGTGAAACTTCTTTAGACTGGTTGTGATTTCAAAACAGGTGCAACGGAAAAACAACTGGTAAGACACAAATATATATTTATCTCACTCTTTTGTCGATTTACTGAAGTTTCACTTCTATTGTGTGTGAATCACACACACACACACCTTTTTTTGTTAATAAACTATTTAATAATTATTGTGTGACAGCCGTTTTGGCCTAGACAAACATTCACATTACATTAATTCCATCAACCAAGTGCAGGGCTCGGATATCATTTCTAAATAAGAGAGTGTAAACATTTGGCTGTCAAATATAGATGTAATACATCTACACAAAGTATAAATTAATAATAATAATAATAATAATAAACTCTTTATTGTACAACTTAAACATGAAATTGTTACATATTACATTTATAAAAACATATAATTAAATAAACACCCAGAAATAGAATATTGATACTTTTGTCTATTTTAATATTACTAGTTCTGGAATAAAAGTACTGACTAACACTTTGAACAAAAGCTTAAAATTTAGGAAAAGATTATGTGAAATTTGTCTTTTAATATTATTGTGTAGGTATTTATTTACATAATATCTAAAACAACTTCTATTTTCATTAGGTGCATACAATGATATTAATCCTTTGCATTCCAGAATGTGGATCTGCATACCAAAGGTTAATTGGTATCTAACGGTCTTAACTACAATAAATCTCATTAAAATACTTGACCAAAATTAATCATTTTTAACATATACTCATCCATATAACCAACATAAGATGAAAAAAAGCATTAGAAATATTTATTACATACAAAATTTATACATCAATTTCTAACCAAATTTTAATAATTTTGATATAAGATTAACTAGTAGATTTTAAACATAAATTCTAAGTTTGTACAAGGCTAAATAAAATGCACTATGCAGTAGTCTTAAGATTTTCGTAGGATTTTATTTATTACACTATAGAGGGCAAAAAAGAGGAATTAATCTTTTATGTGTATAATAACCAGTAAATATTAGATTTGGTGTCAGATTTTTAAAAAGTTGTTAGAACTTACACTTGTTCCTAGTGAGGTGATTCCATCAATGTGTACTTCAACCACAGCTTCGGGCGTATTAAATGGATCATTTATTAATAATCCGTTCCATTCTGAGCTCTGTAACAACAGATAAGATGACGAGAATAGTTTCATAATTATTCAATAGCAAATAAGTCTATAAAGAACTTACTTCTTCCACCGATAGTCCTAGTGAAGCAGAAAATACTTCTTTAAGAAGACTTTCAGGAATTGAACTGGATCCTGTAAACTTAAGAGATTCAGGACTATGCAGAATCTTTAATTGGCCCGCAGCTTGCGATCCTAAAAATATAAATGAAAATCAATTAAACTGTACGTCTGCATTTAAAAATTATTAAAACAGTTAAAATATCTAACTTACCAATAACAGAAATTACAAGAGTAATCCAAAAAAGGGCCATTCTCAGACCCATTGTCGAAATTCAATAAACCAAAAATAAAATCACTAATGGCTGACTATCATATGATTAAAAGTATTGCTATATCAGAAAAAATACATTTACTAAGAAGTTGCCAAATTGTAATTTTGTAAAAAAGTTATTTTGCTCGAATTGTAACCCAAACACAAACGAATAACTATGTAATAAACGTAATAAAATGTAATATTCGGTATTACATAAGTTTTTTTATATTTGTGCGTAAAATTATCAACGTGGCTATTCACTAACTTTTTAGCAAGGAATATAAATACTCTTCAACAAGAGCTTTTTAGCGATGAATGAAGTGTCGGTTAACTTCAAACTCGGATAAATCCGTTTGAACTTGTTTTGAGATATTCAAAAAAGTTTATTTACAATCTGCATTCGATAAAATGGTAGGAAATTTATCTTTATTTAAAAAAAATCAGTCCGGTTACACAGTTCTGGGGGCCTACCATGAACGCTTATAGCAGTATTATTTCCATTTTGCTAAATGTCCGTATTTATAAGCAACTTTATGATGTACGTCATAAGGTTGTCTTTCTCCGATGACAATTAGTATTATTAAAATAATACTGTTTTAAGAGTTTATGGTAACCCCCCTGATAAAACTCAGTTGGATTTATCTAATAGAGAAAAAATGTAGTATTTTTAAGCTAGGGAAGTGGTATTGGTCTAATAATGAACACTATCGACACTAAAATTTGTGGGATGTGTGTGGGTAAGCGATGAATGAAACAAAATTAAACAAACTAAATAAAGACATTTTACTTATATTTTAGGTATCTTTTTCTTCTTTATTTTCTTAGAAAAGAAAGAAAAAATATTTATTTGCGGAATATGAGTGTTACAAAGATGTTACAAAATTATTTAGGTGTTTCTACATATTCTACCAACTTTTGGTGTGAAAATATTTTATTAGTTTAATTTTAATCAATTAGTTAATTTAATTATTTACTTACTATTTACACACTGTTTATTGTATTGATTAGGTACATAATTATTTATTAATACAAATCATAATAATAGTAATAGTTAAAGTAACAATATAATAGTAATAGTTAAAGTAACAATATAATAGTAATAGTTATCGATTACACTATAGTGGTACAACACTAGTGTCATCCCCAAAATACCAAAATTATAAAACGAAGCATGGTTTAGGTATGGTAAGGTAGGTATGTCAGGCTCTTGGGTAAAGCGGCGGCTTCATTACACAAGCTCATGTAGTGAGATTTGGCGGCAACGAGAAAATACACGATACGCTAACTTCATGTTTATTTCATTTGTGCACTTTCACTGAATAGAATTGCACAAAATGCCACCAAAATTGACTAATTGCACTCGATATAAACACGAATTTTAATAATTATTAAAAAACTTCGACCATCTTTTCTCTCAATGGCGCCAAAACTCCAGCTCACCTTGGGCTGAGCACTCTGCTCGGCCCACAAAGCTCGGTGAAGTTGCATAAAATCGCGAGATTAGCAACAATTTAGTCATTCAAAAAAAGAAGCTCACCTCATTGGCTCAAATTTTGTTTACTACCACTACATACCTATTGCTTGTTTTTGTGTAGCTTGCCATAGGTAGGTACCTACCTCTTTAATTTTTTTATTGGTTCCAAGTAAGTAAAAATAAAAACAAAGTCGATTTAAATAAAGTCTGCAAGATTTCTTTTAGATTAAATGAATAATAAACTAAGTGACAAAGCCGAAATAAAATACATAAGGCAAATTTAGTCCTTTTTAAAGGAGTGCCCAAACGATTACTTCGCTTTTTAAATATTTTTTTTAAAAGTTTGTCTTCAACGATGTCTCGAAATGTACGATTTAAAGTAAGCAGCTCTAACGTAATTAAAACGACTAAGGGAAGTGACCGTAAACATGTGGAAAAGGCGTCCAACGACGAAAAATCAAATACTGATGATAATTCTCTTGTACCCAACTTGAATAAGTTCAAATATGAAAAGAAGCCACACATTAAAATTGAATTCGAAAAAGATAACCAACAGGTAAACAAATCAATATTTAGCATGTACTTAGTACTTAATTTGTTCATTTTTCAGTGAAGTAGTAATTCGGCATTCGGTACCTACTACAATTTTAGTTTTGAAGCCTAGTTTGGCTTTCTAAGAATAAGAAATTTATGGACGCTAGTTAGGTATATCTAAGTTTAAATTTTTTTAAGAAGACATATCCTTTACAAAATTTCAACAGTCTCATTGGTTGGTCGATTACTGTACATGCCTAACACCCCTGACCAACTGCAAGGCTTGAATTTGTTTTATGAAGATGGTAGACATTTGTATAATGAATATCTAATTGCCTATATTTCTGAATCTGCTTGTGCTTATTAAACTTGTTTTTGTATTTAAACAAATTTAATAAGCTAACTTACTGTTTTTGAATCTCAACTATAACACTAGCTTAAAATTTACTTATTTTGTGTCATACTTACTATTCTTGTCTGATTCAATTTTTGTAATTTGACGAGGGAGAAATACTTATATTATATATTTTTGCCTCTCTCTGCTAGATTTTAAAGTGTGTTAGTTTTATGTGTTTAAATTTACATTTGAATAAAATATTAATTTTATTCTTAAACTAGGTCTTGGAGGGATTATGGCAACCACCAAAATGGAAGGAATTTCTTCTTAACTTAAAAAATATGAGAGCTAACAATGATGCACCAGTAGATTCTATGGGCTGCCATATGAGTATGGATGAACATGCTCCTCCCAAGGTAAATAAAACTTTCAATATTTATAATCATCAAAAAAATTCCCATTATTGTTTATAACTCATAAAAATTCAAAAGACAAAATTCTTAGATAATTATTATTTGGTGAACACTCAAGAAGTAGCTATTATCTTTTTCTAAATAATTATTGTAATTTATAGATATGTTTGATAAACATTAAATTTATACTGATAAATATTTCATAAACAAAAGCGAATATGAAACACCCACTACAAAATTCACTGTTTCAAAAAAAATTAAAAATTAATAAGTAGGCTTTGAAACTTCTTATCATCTTATTACCTATTTTAAGTTCAGCACTTTGAGATAGCAATCTTTCCAAGTTCTGTGATTTTATGAACATTCTCAATACGTACCATACCATAGATTTTTGTGGAAGCTAGCATTAATTAACTTGATATCTGAGCGTACTCCGTCTATGACAACTGACATCCACTTCTAGTTTCTACATTTCCTCTAACAGACCGTAAGATTAAGAAAGACTGGGTCTATGCCAAACTCTATCGAATTCTAAGCAAACAGAATGAATAGTGGAATAGCTTGTTCTTTTGTTTATTGGCCCAGTGTATTGTTGGATCTGCACAAGGGTGTTGATGACGTGTTACCGACAAAAAACAATTGGAGATTAGGAGACTGAACGTAAGAAGTGTTCATGTTCCCAGTGCTGGTCCGGGCTCCTTTGCAGAATAGACCATCTGCTTACCTGTGCCAGACAGCTTGTAAAAGGTGAGCACAGGCTTATCGTCACTAACACCGTGACACCTGACTAGGTGGTAGAGTTTTGCAGTGACTTGCTCGGATTAGTACCACAGCCTTACCTATTCCTGGCGTCATAACATCAGTGCTTGTCGATGACGTGATCCGGTTCAAAGGGTAAGATAGCCGGTAAACTAAATTTTGTTCGAGGTCTAACATCCCGGCCTAAGGTTGGCAACGCACCACTACTACCTTTGGGGTTTCTATGCGGCGTGAATTTCTTACCATCAGAAAATCCTCACTGCTTGTTTGCCATCCAATACCATAAAAAGAATGTTCTCAAGTTTCTCCGAATTATCTAGCACGAAATTCAAAACATATCCAATTCCGGGCAACATTATTTCTATTGGAAAATTTAAAATACATATTTTCTAAATTTTTTTTAATCCTGACCCAGTGATCGAACCAGGGACATCACAAAGTCAAGTTCACTAAAGCACAGAGGCGATAATAAATTATATATTTAACAAAATAATTGTAGCGTAATGCCGTCTTTACGCGGTTTTAAAACATAGAATTAAGCCATTAACCTTTACGATGTCGCAAATAATAATTTTTAGATATTTTGAATATTTAATATCCAAAACATCTGGGCACAAGTTCGAGCACTAATTTGAGAAGATCTTGTATATCAATGTTATAAATAATTCAGACAGGGAATTTTTGGTTGCAGGTTATAAGGTATCAAAGTTTAATTTCACTCATGTTGTCAAGTCAAACAAAAGATCAAGTGACATTTGCAGCTATGGAACGCCTCAGGGCAAGGGGACTTACAGTTGAGAATGTATTAAATATGAGTGATGAGGAACTAGGACAACTCATATATCCAGTAGGATTTTGGAAGGTCGAAACTTATGTTTTTTTTTATAATTAATGGTAGTGTTTTTCCTTGGTTATAAAGTTCCATAGTCTGTCATTTTATTTTAAAATAATGTTATCTATCAGATTGGCTTTTCGCCATTGCCAAGTTTATTAGCATTAAAACTTGTTAAGTAATTTAAACTTTATTATGGTATAACTTCTTAATTTGTTTTTCAGACAAAAGTGAAATATATTAAAAAAACAACTCAGATATTAAAAGATCAATATGATAGTGATATACCAGATTCTGTAGAAAAATTGTGTAAATTGACTGGTGTTGGCCCTAAAATGGCTCATATTTGTATGAAAGTTGCATGGAATAAAATTACTGGCATAGGTATGTAGACAATCAATTATACATTTTATGTCATATTCTCAATTTGATATAAACCTTTATATCACTACGTAATATAAAAACAACAGTTTTATATTACGCACGCACGATAACACAAAAACTGCAATACGGATTTTTAAATGATTAACACCAGTATGATTCCCGAGGAAGGTTTAGTAGATGGTTATTAGTTAAGGTTTCGTGGAAATGAAGCAATATAAAAATATTTGTTCAAGTTTGAAAACTCGTAAGTGACATGCACCAGTTTTATCATCTTCTATGGTGTGTTTAGACAATGGTAGGTTTTTAACATTAGAGGGTAGTGTATGCTTGTTCACTATCGAATGGCGAAAAAATGAAGTGAGTCTGCTTGTTTCACATAAAAAAAGACTATGATTTAATGTATCGATATTTTTACTATCTCAATCATTTGAATAAATAATAAACTTATATAAAACTAGCTGTTGTCCGCGACTTCGTACAAGCGTTGAAGAGACTTTTTTGTTTAGTAATGCTGAACAAAAAAAATTCCCCTAGGAAAAGATATCTAGTCTAAGAGACATAACTCACGGAGCGATTTTTAC
>NJDD01003318.1:58438-69124 GCA_002245505.1 Calephelis nemesis | reverse complement strand
CTAAAAGGGCAGTCCGACAATCTGCCAAGAGTGGATAGTTTGATAGTGGCACAATATTTCATGAAGAATCAAGATTATACGGCGGCCGAAATTCGTGGAATGAAGTTATAAAGGTGTGTATGTTAATAATAAATATAAACCGGAATAAAAACCGTGAACTAAGAATGTTTAATTTACATTGAGTCACTCAAAATGTAGTCTTTTTTATTCTTATGATACTGAAAGGCAAACTAGCAGACGGATTTCCTGATGGTAAGAAATCCACTTTGCCTAGAGACACCAAAGATGGTAATGGTGCGTTCCCAACCTGAGACCTCGAGCAAAAGTATCCTCCGAACCGGAACACATCAACGACAAGCACTGAATTTATGGCGGCAGGAATAGGTAAGGCGGTGGTACCAATCCGGGCAAGTCGCTGCGAAACTCTACCACCTAGTCAGATGTCACGGTGTTAGTGATGATAAGTCTATGCTCGCCTTTTATGAGCTGCCTGACCGGAAGGCAGAAAGATAGTCTATTTTGCAAAAGAGTCCGGGCCAATACGGAGTAGTCTATATTTAAAAAAAAAACATCAATTAATGATAAATGCGGTCCATGAGTTTGATACTTCTGACTTATATATTTTATTTTCTTTCTACTATTAAAAATGAGTCAATGTTTGATTTATTTATAATAGAAGAAAGAAAATATTTCGTTACATACCTAGAGTTACATCTGAAACACCGGCCAAATTTTGAAAATCGGTTCGGAATCGAGAACACTTTTCGATCTATGAAGAAACTAAAAAATGAACATGTTATTTATTAATTTAACTAATTTATTAAATGATTAATACAATAAATAACACATATTTATTAATTTATACATATCTTTACGCCAAGTCCCTTACGGGGTAGGCAGAGAGTATCGAGTGTCAGACCTCACGATCCTGACAAACCTGTCTTGCTTCCTTCACATTCATTACCCTTTTCATACAAACACGCCGGTTTCGGAGACTCTTGACACCACCCTTGGATAATATCCGATTGATCTGATCGTGAAATGTCAGCCTTGGTCTCCCCGGGTACCTACATCCATCCACATTCGCATTGTATATCTGCTTTGTCAATCTTTCATCTGTCATTCTTTCCACATGCCCGAACCAGCGGAGCATGCCTTTTCGCATTTTAACACCAACACTTTTTTTTCGATCCCACTCTTTCTCGGATCTTACTGTTACGAATGCGGTCAGCGAGCGTTACACAACAGATTTTCCGCAGTGCTCTCATTTCGACCGCATTTATCCTACTTTCATGATCTTTTTGACATACCCAACTCTCGCTTCCATACAATAACGTTGGGATAAGCACAGAATTATGCAAAGCGAGTCTAGCTTTTTGACTCAAAACCTCGCTTTGGAATAGCTTACCCAACGCTCCATTCACACTATTCCCTGCACTCACTCTCTTCTCTACATCCGCGGTGTACCTTTTTATTTATTTAATTTGTTTAATTGTAATTTATTTAATTAATAAATTAGTAAAACTTATTAATTTAATTCAACATATACATAGATCGAAATGGTCTTCACAGCAGTGCGCCTAGTTTTAGGGCATAGGTACATAGGTATTTTATCAACTCTTTTTAAGGCTGTCATCCACTTTTTTCTCATTTTTGGGTCCTCAGGCTCATAAAAAAAGAGTTTATCGGGTGTTTTAACTGTTGAATTAAAGCACTGAGGCACTACACAGTGTTTTTTTGACCACAGAAAACTTTATAGTTTATTTTTTTACAGCGTAGCAGCGGCGTACGAGCGAACACTGTACTCTTACGTTGATAAATAACCAAGGGTGTGACGTCAGCGGCTACATAAACACATAAATTAATTTAGCTCGTAATTTTAGCTCATTTTATCAAAGTGAAATAATATACTTCCAGGTTAATAAATTGAATTATTTTTGATTTCGCGACCGTAGAAACACGAATAAGGCCTACCCTTTGTCATAATGAGTTTAAAATCAACATAAGACATTAAAAAAGTCGATCAAATTTAGTATAAAAAGCGAATCACCTTAAACTCCGATCATGTTACATTTTTTGTTGATTTTAGGATAAATTATTGATTTAAGATAGCTTACTAAAACTTACTTTTGCCCGAGGCTTATCATCCTGGCCTCAGGTTGGCAACGAATCATTACCACCCTTGGTGTTTCTGGGTGGCGTGAAGTTTTTACCATCTTGAAATCTGTACCTATGCTAGTTTGCATTCCTGCAGTCCTGCCATATCATAAAAAAAGCTCAAAATCCAGAATTGTTTCACTCACCATGATGGTGCAATTGATTTTGTGACCTTACTTATATATGTAATAATTATAAGTTATAGTACTAACGCTCAAAATTCGCCTTTACTTTTTTACCCGTTATATCATAGAAATGAGAATGGTGAAAGACACCGAAGACCAGTGTTGGCAAAGATGAATATAATGTAGGTACTTATTAACATTTCTACCAATAGCTTCTATGCTCACAAGCACAGCTTGCCCAACAGATAAGCTAAGATTAAGCTACAAATTAACACATTTGTGGAACCAGTATTTACAAATTGGTATGACTTGGTAAGATTTAAAAAAGGAGTATTCATTTCTGAAAAATTGACAACGCATCTGTGATACCCCTGGTGTTACAGATGTCAGTGTTTTTTTATGATATTGGAAGGCAAACAAGCAGACGGATTTGCGGATGGTAAGAAATTTACGCCGCCTAGAGCAAAAGTAAGTTTTCCGGCTACCTCACCTAAAACGTGGTGATTATATTCTCTTTGACCTCACCCTCCGGCCTCCGAACCGCGACACGTCAACGGCAAGCGCTGACAAGTGACATTATGGCGACAGGATAGGTAAGGTGGTGATACCAATCCGGTCAAGAAACTCTACCACCTAATCAGATGTCAAGGTGTTAGTGACAGTAAGACTGTGCTCGCCTTTTACGAACTATCTGGCACAGGAAGGCAGATAGTCTATTCTGCAAAGGAGCGCGGACCACAAATTATAAAGACTTAAGTACGAGTACCCGATCCACCACGGGTAGTGGTGACTGGTGATGATTTGAGACTTATTATTGCTTGATCACAATATGGATCGCTCCGTACTAGTTCAGTTACTCGAATGTACAAATTGTACTAGTTGGGACCCGTCACGGAATGAGTAATTCATTTTACATTATGATAGCCATTTTTGAAAATGTCACCCTTGAGATGGCCGTATTTGTTTCTGTAACGAAAGTTTGGATACGATTTACAAATTAAATAGCCATTTCTGATCAGTAAAGAATATCGTAAAGGTTTTGATTCAAACTTTGCTATGTTGCCACATAAATAACTTGATTTTGCCAATAATGGTAGATAGCCACATTTGATTCTATACGACTCAAGTACTTAACAATTCAGGAGGTACCTACCAACCACAGATTACCTAGTTAGTAGGTACCATTTGAAATTAAGTAGTAGGTACATCCGTCGATCGTCATATTTTATAAAATGTATACGTAACTACCTAGTATCGCTTTTAGAAATTAGCGTATCGTGTATTTCCTCGTTGCCGCTAAATTTCACTACATTAGCTTGAGTAATGAGGCCACCGCTTTACCCAAGACTCTGACATGACTTATTGACGATTTATGACTAATTTCATCTGAATCCTGATATTGGTAAATTTGATGCAAATTTTTACTTGACGAATAATAAAATGCTACCGCGAATGCCAAAACCTAAAGAAAAAAAGAAAGACTTATGACTAATTATAATTGAATCCCGATTTTAGTAAGTTTGATACAAGTTGATGCAAATTTCTACTTGACTAATGGCAAAATACTAACATTAATGACAAATTTTAAAGAAGAAGAAGACCTCCAAGTGACAAGTAGTGGGCTTTACCTATACTTAGAGGGGGATACTTTATCTGAGCTTAGAGGTCAATGGCTTTACCCAAGAGCCTGACATGACTTCCTGACGACTTATGACTGATGACTGATGATAATTAATTGAAATCGATTGATCAAAATTGATATATAATTCGATGCAAAATTTCTACTTGACCAATGGCTAAATACTAACGTGAAGGCCAAAACCCAAAAAAAAGAAGAAGTGACAACGTGTTAACAGGTTAATGTTGCTGATTAATAAAAATAAATACCTTTACTACATTTTGATAACTATTTTATTACATGCTCCAAACACTAAAAGAAAGAAAGTGAGATCATGACTGCATTAATTGTTATTGAATTTAAATCAACAGCAAAATGAAAAATTAAATATTTCTGATATTTTTTTCTTCATTTTTTGAGGTTACGATAACCTAACTGGTAAGGTGTTTAAGATAGAATAATTAGCTATATATTATATAGCAAATAGCTGACCTATTTGGATAAAACTGATTCGTCTACCACTAGCTAGTAGTTTTTTAACTAAGTAGTAATTATGAAAACGGAAATAAAATTAGCCAATAGCTGGATTTGTTTTTTGGATTTTCTATTACTGTGCTAAGCAAAAACTTATCTGTTACAAAATTCACGAGCTTTGCAAGTTTAAGAGCATATAATGCAATTAGTTTCTATTACAGTGTCAGAACCATGTCAGAACAGCTTACTGCTTAACCTGCAATGGAAGAATGAATATTACTAAGTATGCTAATTTTGTAAAATCACTAATGGAAACAAAATATTTTCTCGAAGTCAACTGTTTCCTCTATGCTGGCCCAGGCTACTAATACACATTTGGTAAAATTAATGCCGTAGTTTGAGCGTTTTCAGAAAAGGTAGAACTTAATTTGGTAGTTCCCTCGTGCTTCGTTTTATTCTATTTTTATTCACTTAATTAAGCAAGTTACAATGCTTTTTTTAAAGCTGTTGAAAATTGCATTTAATACTATTTAGAGTTATTAAGTCATAGCCTTGGGGCTGTTGTTTTTTAGGGGTTAGCAACACTGTCTTCATTTGCAAATTTCGTTGATCAGTGTTCAAGTCATACAATTTATCAAAACAAATCAGTTATTGCAAAAAATGTCTAATCATAAAAGTAAACTGTACATAAATAACGATAAAAAATATATACATACATTTTCGTAAATTATATCCATTGTATGAAGAACATATTCAATTAAAATGTCGCATAGGTCGGCAAGTTTTCAACTAAATGATTTATTTCCTAGAGAAATTGATATCGAGGTATGCCTGAAAACACTGAAAATATATCAAAAATTAGAAGGAGATGTAAATTGTGTTGTATGGGATGCGTCTTTAGTACTTGCCAAATACCTTGAAACTATGTCTCAAAACAAAGCGGAATTTTTAAGTGGGATAAGAGTCTTGGAACTAGGTTCAGGTCTAGGAGTTGTAGGATTAACAGCTGCAACATTGGGGTTAGTATTGCCGTGTTTGGTAACTATTATAATTACCTATTCTCAGGTTTTTGAAAATTTTAAAGTAATGCATTTTTACTTTTAGGGCTCAAGTGACTCTAACTGATTTACCTGAGGCATTGCCATTGCTGCGATTAAATATTGCTGAAAATAAGTCAAAGATTGCTAGTATGGGTGGATATGCCATAGCAGAAACACTAGTTTGGGGGGACAACAATTCAGAAATACATAAACAAGAATTCGACATGATTGTTTTAGCGGATTGCGTGTATTATGAAGATGTAAATAATATTCCATAATCGCTTTTCATGCTATTTATTTATTTTTGTTGAAATTTCTATTTAGTTAATTGCTGTTTAACTAAGTTTAATTGAATTTTTGTATAAAATACAATATGTTTTAGGCAATTGATCCACTGATAGAAACACTACAGTTTCTCAATAACACTATAACAAAGAAACCTACAATATATTTAACACAAGAGTTACGAGATTCTGAAATACAAAAAAAGTTATGGAAAATATTTTATGAAAAGTTAACAGAATATTTTTATGTGGAGAAAATTCCAGAGGAACAGCAGCATGTAAACTACAGAAGCTCTGATATTTTGTTATTAAAAATAACGAAGAAATGATATTTGTATAGCTATGAGGTGGAGACAATGCCGTGGGAGTGATGTAGATGAAAGTTAAAATATTTTAAATGTTAGAAAATGAAAAAATCCTTTTTAAATTAGTACTGCCTTTATTCTATTGTAAGATCTTTTTTGAATTATTAAATAGGATTTCAGTACTCTTTTAAATAAAGTACAAATTTAAAAATTGCTTCAAAATATTATATAAATATGTATTTAAGGTAATAACAGATTAAAAATTATTAAAAATATTAAAATATTAAAAATTTGGCGTCTACGAGAATACTTTTAAAGTATTTGCCTATAATATATCTTGATTGGTTGATAAATATTTAAACAATAAAAAGTATAGCTATAAATTATAACATAAAGCTTTGGAGGAAGGAAAGTTTTTAAATCACAAGGCTGTAATGAATTTTAGGTGAATGGTTAAAAACGATAGGTGTGTTTTTTTTATTTGGGCACTAAGAAAATACAAAGGAAGGGTATTTATAGGTACAGCAAAAAAAGATTGAAATGAAGGAGTAAATATATACATTTATCTATACTTTTTATTTAAATGTAGTAAAAAAGATGAATTTATTCCTTTTTATTAATTAATTTTAAAAATATTGACTGAATCTTTATAATTTTTCGCCATTTGAAACCTGCAGTAGTAGCCTGTAATGGATTAATTATTTGAGTTGAACTGTTAAAAAGGAGAAGGAAAGGTGTGTACTTTTTGATTTGGGCACTAAGAAAATACAAAGCAAGGGTATTTATAGGTATAGCAAAAAAAGATTTATATGAAGGAGGAAATATATACATTTATCTATACTTTTTATTTAAATGTAGTAAAAAAAGATGAACTTATTCTTTTGATATTAATTAATTTTAAAAATATTGACTGAATCTTTATAATTTTTCGCCATTTGAAACCTGCAGTACCTAGCTAGAATTAGAATAATTTTTATGTTTTAACAAATTTCCAGTAAAGTTACAGGGACAAAACCATGACAAAAATTAATATGGGGTTTAAGATGTTGGTAACATTTTAGCAAAATTAAGACAATTACGTATTTATTTTACTATTCTTATCAAAAATGTGTCATAGCATGTAAGTAATTTTATTCCAAGTAGCACAAATTTATAATTAAGAAATGATATTTTATGAGAATTTAGATATTTAGGAGATTTGCTAATAATTAAATCAATATTGAGAAACATGAGTATTGTTTTACTTAAGGTACTTATGAATTTTAATCTTGGTTATTAATTACCTGTATAACACCTGTAATATATAGAATACCTATGTTATAAAGTGATATAAGAGGATGGATCAAATTTGTTTTTGGGAATATCTCTGACAATGTTCAAAATTCCTCCTTCCTTAATGTTCCCTTATCAGAAGCTTCTATAAGTCTCTCTTGCGACAAAGGCGACATTGCTGTAACACTTATGACAAACATACAGAAATAAAGATGACCTAGGTTATAAAATACTTCGTTTTATAAGTAAAATTTGCAAGCAAAAGGATTCATGAAGTAATTGCATAATATAAAGGTATTTCAATAATCAATGTTGATTTATAACCTTTTTAAATTTTCTAGATCTAAAATGTTCTATTATCTATCCCGAAAAAAGATTATGAGCCTCTCTTAAGCCTGGCTGATGACTCAAAAAGAGTCTTGATCATAATTGAATCAGGGCGTAACATTGTTGTAACTGGTGGGCGTTAAGTACATATCTACTAATACGTTCATTGATTAAGTAGCTTACGTAACATGTTCGTGCTTCGTATCAGATTATAAAAGAGTATGCCTAGGTAAGTACCTACCTGCCTAGTACCTATGAGATAATAAAATATAAGTACATTAGAGATCAGCAGCCCGTCCCGGCTTTTCACGGGTGGACAAATTTCTATTTTTTCATAGAAATAACCTAGCTTATGTTCATAAGCGATAATGCCTGCTTCCAATGGGAAAATATTTTTTCTTATCAGTCCAAACAATCAAAGCTTTCCTCTTTAACATTATCGTGTAGACTGTAGATGACAATATATCTTTAGCAGTCCACCTACCGGGTCCAATTGTATTTTTAAATCATAGGTACAGGAAGCCATCGAAATAGTTACCCATATAAAATTTTAACCCAATCGGTTTAGCCGTTTAGAAATTAATTATGTGAAACAGCTGAGTATGGATGGATATTTTTTACTACCTACTTACTTAAAAGTAAGGAAAGTAGGGATAATGTTGGCTTCCAAAGGTAAAAGAATTTTCAATACAAATAAACAATCAAATATTTCCTCTTTACTAGTTGTCGCCCATTGGTCGAAATTCGACAATAATAATTTTTAATATCTCGTTGATAAGAACGCCATCTTCATTTCGCAAGATCAACTACTTTGTTTCCAAACTGTATGGAGCGCCATCTGTGATCTTTTATCGTTATTATCATCAATATAATTGTTTTTGTGTGTCAAATGCATGGTAGTGTGGGTAATGTTTTATTTATTGATTTAATTTAGGTATTTTATAAGCATTATTATTGAAAAATAGCGTTCTGCAACTCTCCTACACATTTAGTGTCACAGTGTGCCAAATTTTATGCTCCTGTGTCCGCGCAATTTTCGTAAAAAGGGGTCCAAAGTTTTGGCTTCACGTACCTATTAATATATAGATAATTGGTGTATTTAAAAATAAGAGATCCTTTTTCAATTTATATGTATTTAATAATCCATTATGTATGCATAATGCATATGGAACTGTCTATGGAATCATGGATACACATTCGAAATTTCATCCCAAATCGTCAAGCCGTTTGATAGTTAACATACCGACAGCAGCGCTACCTATCAGCACGGAAAGATAATTATCCCCTACACCCGTTGTCCTATTACCCGCTTTCCCGTAGGAATAAAGCATTGTGTGTTGTTATGTTGCCAGCGTATTAAGCCTATTGTGCAAGTATAAACGCTACCTTACCCTAGGGACCGGAATATGACACTGTCATGGCTTCAGGAAAAGATCTCTACCCGAGCAAATTGCTGCACAACACTAATGTTGTAAAAAATAAAAAATCACTTTACCAATCCCAACGTTATTGTATGGAAGCGAGAGTTGGGTATGTCAGAAAGATCATGAAAGTAAGATAAATGCGGTCGAAATGAGAACACTATGGAAAATCTGTGGTGTAACGCTCGCTGACCGCATTCGTAACAGTGAGATCCGAGAAAGAGTGGGATCGAAAGAAAGTGTTGGTGTTAAAATGCGAAAGGGCATGCTCCGCTGGTTCGGTCATGTGGAAAGAATGACAGATGAAAGATTGACAAAGCAGATATACAATGCGAATGTGGATGGATGTAGGTACCCGAGGAGACCAAGGCTGACATTTCACGATCAGATCAATAGGATATTATCCGAGGGTGGTGTCAAGATTTTCCGAAACCGGCGTGTTTGTATGAAAAGGGTAATGAATGTGAAGGAAGCAAGACATGTTTGTCAGGATCGTGAGGTCTGGCACTCGATACTCTCTGCCTACCCCGTAAGGGACTTGACGTGAAGATATGTATATATGTGTACGCACTTTACCAATTTGAGAGTTTGATTGCGTACAATAAATATAATTCATTCATTCAGTAATACAATGCTGACTTTTTAACCTACTCCTAAAATGGAGGAGGTTCTCAATTCGAACGTGTATGTTCTTTTGTTTGTTACACGGCGCGCGGTGATTTGGCCAGTAGCGAACCGATTTTGGTGGTTCTATAGTGGAAGGGTAGGTCATGATTTCCATATTATTTTTATCACGATCCGACTAGTGATTTTTGAGTTACCTATATTAAGTAAAAAAATGAGTTGAAGGTACATACTAATGCATAAATTTATAAAATTTACGTCGTACCATTTGAGAATCATTTGCTATCTTTCGAAAAAAGAATATTTAAGATTTTTCGCGGCAAAAGAGTTACTAAATCGCAACGTGGTAGGTACTAAAGAGAATACAATACTACGTAAGATACGTACGTGGTAGGTACAATGAAATAGTTGAAATTAGTTTTTGCAGTTTTACTTCGCTTCGATGTTATTTATTTGTGGTATTTAGAGACTAAGTATAAATTTTCTTTAGGTAAATAGAATAATAGTCGTAAGTTACCTACTTAGTAGTTACTGACGTGTGTCTGTCTTCCTTTGCTTTCTTTTGGTCAATTCTTATAGTTATCTTAGGTACTTTACGTACCTACCTAAAAGCTTCTTTATGTTTGGGGATAATATTAGAGAACAGATTTGTTTTGATATTTAATAGTAAATGTTATAATCTTTTGTGAACTCACAAACGTTATCTCTTCTTAATATTAGTTTAGATCAGGGGTGGGCAAATTACGGCCTGCGGTCCGGATCCGGCCCTTGAGAGTTTTTAATCCTTGCCTACCAAGGGTTTTTTTTAGAAAAATATGAACCTCCTTAAAAAATTAATGGTCAAAATGTTAAAAGACTATTGAAATTTGAACAATTAAGGTACTAAATCGATACTTCAAACATATAATATATTGCGTGTTTCATATGTTAAGACTTCATAAATAGATTTTATTTTAATAAAGGATTGTAAAATAAAATAAAAAATGCCTTATGCTATCTTTATACAACGTTTTATACTTAATCGTAATATTTACTGCTA
>NJDD01003318.1:41846-57101 GCA_002245505.1 Calephelis nemesis | reverse complement strand
ATCCGAGAAAGAGTGGGATTGAAAGAAAGTGTTGGTGTTAAAATGCGAAAGGGCATGCTCCGCTGGTTCGGTCATGTGGAAAGAATGACAGATGAAAGATTGACAACGTGTATGTTCTTTTGTTTGTTACACGGCGCGCGGTGATTTGGCCAGTAGCGAACCGATTTTAGTGGTTCTATAGTGGAAGGGTAGGTCATGATTTCCATATTATTTTTATCACGATCCGACTAGTGATTTTTGAGTTACCTATATTAAGTAAAAAAATGAGTTGAAGGTACATAGTAATGCATAAATTTATAAAATTTACGTCGTACCATTTGAGAGTTATTTGCTATCTTTTGAAAAAAGAATATTTAAGATTTTTCGCTGCAAAAGAGTTACTAAATCGCAACGTGGTAGGTACAATGAAATAGTTGAAATTAGTTTTTGCAGTTTAACTTCGCTTCAATGTTATTTATTTGTGGTATTTAGAGACTATAAATTTTCTTTAAATAGAATAATAGTCGTAAGTTACCTACTTAGTAGTTACTGACGTGACTGACTGAATTGTTCCTTTGCCTCTTCACTCTTCTATAAAAGTACCTAAATCTCGTAATAACTGAGACTCGTAATTCGACTTTATCATTTCCATCCTGTTGTCATTATAAGGTCAAATAGAGGCCGAGTCACAACTGTTTTCTTAGTGTTTGTCTTACTATCAATCACTCAATATGGTTTATTTTGTTATAAAAACAAGCGTCTTCCTCTGTTTATATTCCGTTGTTATTGCTAGCGATAATGTTTTAAATAACCTTTTAAATAATGCGGATTTGGAGTTTATAGATTTGTCTTATTCATACGATGGAAATACAGTGTACTGGCCTACAACAAAGAAATTTGAGTTTACAAAGAAAACGGAAAAATTCCAAAGCGACGGATCCTGGTAAGTTCTTTTTTTTAAATAATGAGAGAAGCCAACAAAGTAGCAAACTGTAGTGACGGCATAGGGTATAGGTATATACTAGATACCAGGGACATAGATACGCACTTTTTAAAATAAAAATGTGTGCGTGTACTAGCGTACACTCGTAAGAATTGAAGAAGTGAAATTTCTTTAAGACGTTATTTTTCAAAAAGTCATTTACTCTATGCAACTTTACAGAAATTGGTTAAATACAGTTTATTGCCAATCCCTACTTTGCTGGAGAAATTACCTATACTTCGAATCACGCGTGGTAGGGATAAGAACAAAGATGGCGCGTAACGGAAAAATGTGACGCGTAACGAAAAAATGTTACACTAAAAATTTTTCCAACCCCGATAAAGAAATTTCACTTCAAAAAATCGTATAGCTGCGATTAGTAAATATACCTATTTATGTGATGTATACCCTACATAGCAGGGTTGCCAACAGTTTTGTATTGTAATCTATATGTTATTCTGATGTAAAAGCTATATTTCTGTTCAGTTTCATTTTTTTTTATTTCTTTTTTAATACCAGAGAAGGCAAACGAGCAAGTAAGCAAGTAGTAATTCTAAAATACCTAGTTTGTGCGTGAAAGAGTTACAAAAATACATTCTCACAAACTTTCGCATTCATAGTATTATTAGGACTATGCTTATGAGTGCGTCTTTTTGGTTTTGCAACTATCTACTGTGTTACAGGTAGTTATTCATATTTTTTCGCAGTCATATTTCAGAGTGAAAATTTATGACGTTATGCATTTTTGTAACGGGTAAAAAATGTTAAACTCGTGTCAGGACAGATGATGTAATCGAAAATTTGTAAGGCCGTGGGCAGTAAAACTATTTTCTTTGCCCGACCCGGGGATCGAACCTGGGATCGAAGTTAAATCCGACGCCGGCGCAGGACCGCTAGACTGCAGAGCCGGTATGGGTGAAAGTACTCTTATTAAAGCAATTCGTGCAAAATTATTCCCTAACAATTCAAAAATATTAAAAACGCACAACTTTTAATATTCAAGTGTTCACTTTTTTTATTCAAAGGTATGCTTCAAATGATTTCGCTGCCAGTGAGCATAGTGGCACGCACATCGATGCTCCCTACCATTTTGCAGCTGAAGGTTATAAAGTTGATGAAATACCTGTGGAGAGACTTATTGTACCATGTAAGTATACAACGTTTTCTAGCATTAGTTTATAACACTTCGGCAAGGGATTCGGAATACGTACCTGAAAACGTAAAAAATGATAAAAAAATTGTGTGTGTACTTATGTAGATACACGCGTTAGAAGTTATACTTCTTCGGCGTAATAAGATAAAAATCTTTTTAAAAATTTATCTTTTGCCTTATTTTACATTTGTAGACAAAATGACACTAACCATAGAAATAAAGAAATATTGTGAATACAGTTGTCAGTTCTCACGCAAACATACGTAGATATCCTTACTTTTACTTTGTTGGTACCTTTTTTTGAAAAACTAAAATGCTATCTATAGCTAACTTCATCTTGTCGGTTTTTCGTGACGGTGTGCGCGCGCATCGTAAAAATCTACCTTCATCATTTTTTCCTAACGCGCCAAAAGAAGTATAACTTCAAAATCATAAATAAAAATACGTAAATTGAAAACTAGTTGTCGCTTAAAAGTCCCGCTATCAATAATTGTTAGCCATAAATCTAGCAGGGTCGATGAACTTTTGCGGAATATTAAAAGTGCTTTATTTTGTTTATTTTAGGTTTGATTTCTTTCGCAGTATTTTTGTTAAATTTGCAAAATATCAAAGATCAATTTCGAGCACTGATTTAAAAATGGCTTAGGTATATAAAAATCAGCGTTAAATTAAAATTATAAATTGTGTTACTTATATGAAATAAATATGTTAAATGAAAAGGGCCATTGCTGAATATTTAGCTGATAAGAACGCTTGGGAATAATTGCTCCTCATGCCAATCTCTTGTAAATATCATCATTCATCACTTTAAATTATTGTATAGATACATGTTTTAAAATAAGGAAAAAAAGAAAGAAAGTTACTTGTCGGATCTTCTCAGTGTGAGGCCGCGTTCCGATCCAGTGGTAGGTTTAGTATTATACATATTATGTGTAATGTAGTGTATAGACGCGTCACCGTCACGCGTCACGTTAACGTGAAATAAAGATAATTTGTAATTTGAATTTGAAGACCAGTATAATTATTATTCCCTCATTTGTTTTCTTTCTTCAAATCCATTTTTCTAGCTTTTCCTCTTATTTTGAAGCTTTATGTCAACATTTAACACGTGACAAAATATATTGAAAACAATAATCAGAATATCACGTGGCACGAAGCACGAGGTGGGCCCTATGGGTTGGGCTAGCTACACAAATTAAAATAATCTGAATTAGTGCTTATGCAAATTATTTGCTTGTGTTATGATTGCTAGTAAACGATAATACATAAAAATACTGAAACAGATAGGTATCAGGTTAAATTTAATAAACACACCCAGACCTATTATATATAGGATTGCAGACACCTAAATGTCCATCACACAGATGACTGTCCCCGTCAGGAATAGAACCCGAGCTTTGCTGTAGTTGTTCGGTGGCGTTCGGAACAACATAAATGCCTCTTTAGTGTACCTAAGAAAATATTAATGAAAAACACTATGAAAGTATGAAAAATACTTATAGAAACCAGTTAGAAAGAAGTATCTTCGTGTTTATACCCTCGAAAAGGTAGGCAGTAGCACAACCAGGGCACCCACGACTAGCCGAAGACACTAAATGTCACAACGTGATAGGTGGCAAGCCTATCGTCAATCGGGCACACATCCAATCCCGGACACCATTATTTTTATTAGAAAATTAAAAATTCACATCTTCTAATTTTTTTTTGTTGCCCGATTGGGGACGAACCAGGCACCTCAAGAAGTCAAGTCTGAAACCGGACCGCTAGCTAAAAAGCTTAGTAACATTATACCATTATACTAAGTTAAATATTTAACTCTAAGGCCTTAAACTGAATCTCAGCGATTTGCGGCGCGGCGAGCTATGCCCGAACTCGATGTCAGTGGCTACTGACTGGATCGCTCGTGTCGCGGCGATGTGTGTTGTGTTTGATGTGAGCACGGTGTCGATACGGCGGCAACATCTTATGAACCGAGTGCTTTTGATTCGTATGATTTATTATGGACAAAAGTAGATGTTCATGCTTATTACAAAGGAAAGAAAAAGGCGAATTATCATGAACAGAGACAATACCCTCACAAGTTGCATGATTATACAGGAATGGGTGGAGAGACTTTTGATTATTACGAGTAGGTATATTTTATTGTAGGAACTATACAGTCCAATTTAGAACCTACCTACACATATTATCCTCTTTTTTTATAATTCAAATATTTGCTATTCCAAACGGTGATATAACAAAAAATTTACTAATTATTCCCTCTGGTAAATTGCTGCGATGCACCTACGTAAATTTATCGACAAATATTAATACTACGTAACAGTAGGGGAACAGAATTACGTCAAGTTGACGTCGTCAACTCAGTCGCAGGGAGACCGCTTGACGGTCGCTCGTCGCTCGGGCGCCGCTGCCCGTTCCGCCGCCATCCAGGGGGGCTACCATAAGCTAATACCATATACTAATTGTCAGTCGAGAAAGACAACCTTATAACGTATGCCATAAAGTTGCTTATAAAGGCAGACATTTAGCAAGATGGAAATAATACTGCTTTAAGCGTTTATGGTAGGGCCCCAGATCATTTCAATAAGAATTTATGTGTTAGATCGCACCGCTCTTGCCGCCGCCCCGCAATCGCTGAGATCCAGTTTGAGGCCAAAGTAAACTTTTTATGTAGGGTTAAATAACTCTATATTTGACAATTTTATTCATTTTTAAATTTAACCCAGGAACTTGCAAGTAGCCCTTATTTGTGAAAATATTACATTTTTCTTTGCAGTGATAATAGCAGACGTCAGCTCGATGGTGAATGAAGATTCCAACTTTGTATTATACAAACATAACTTGGATTACATAATTAACGACAACGCTGGAAAACCATGTCTAATTATATTTAAATTTGGGTGGAGCAAATTTATTAACGACACTAATAAGTATTTTGGTTTCGGCCCTGACAAGGCTATGAACTTCCCAGGTAAGAAATTGTATCGACTGTAAAGGGAGTAATATATTATACCTATGAATTTTACTGCTCAGTAGTTCGCTCAAAACTAAGATCTCAAGGAGCCCATAGATTCTATGTATTCAACATTCTTTTATACCTATATTATAGCCCAATTTACATAATTGAGTGGAATAAAAAGTATCCTATAAACTTCTTCGGACCATAAAGTACCAACCAGGAAAATTTCGTGACGATCACTTCCAGTAGATTCGGCGTGAATCGTTGCCGGGGGTACAGATAGACAAAAAATCTAAACTTGGTCTTGAACATTTTATGTTTTTTTAAAGCTGTTATAATTATACATTTTAAAATAATTAACAACCTATTATTAACTAATAAATTATTTTAATTTATTTAAATGTTCATAAATATTAACCAACATAAAATATTAGAATCACGATTAATCATTATTAATTTATATCTTTCATTTTTATAATGTTTTTTTTCACCGACTTCCACGAATTAGTAACAATGGAGTTGACGCGTTATTTAATCAATTCCAATTTTTTCGAATCACAAGAGCTGCTTTTGCAAAACAAAACATTTAAGCTGAAACAGATTCATTCAAATAGGTGTAGTCGAAATTAATAAAACTAGTGGTCGCCCATGGTCGAAATTCGACCATAATAAATTTTGATATTTTGTTGATAAGAACGCCATCTTCATTTCTCAAGACCAACTAGGTACTTTGTTTCCAAAGTTTGTAGTGCGCCATCTGTGATCTGTTATAGTTAACATCAATACATTTGTTTGTGTGTGTCAAATGCACGGGAGTGTGGGTAATCTTTTATTTATTGATTTGATGTACTTTATAAGCATTATAATTTGAAAAATATTAGCGTTTTGCACTTCTCCTATACATAAACCAAATTGTGCCAAATTTTTTGTTCCTACGTCCGCGCAATTTTCGTAAAAAGGGGTCCAAAGTTTTGACATCACGTCTTAATATATAGATATCCAGAACCATCTTAGTTAAAATAAGAAATTGTTGACGTTAACATTATAATTATAGTTATTGTCTACTCGTTATTCTATATAATAGGATTAAGCACGGAGGTGGCGGAATGGATAACTACGTCATACAATAACGTGGTTGGTATTGGTGTGGATACAGCATCAGTCGATCCAGGTTCCACTACGGACTATAAAGTTCATAAAATTATCAGTCACGCCGGACTTTATGTCATAGAAAACATCAAACTAGACAGATCTGTGCCAGGTGAGTTAAAGTTTTACTTTTTTGGTTACCAAGGGTTTTTATAGATTGTATAGGAAAAAGTTTATCTTCTTTACTAAATAGTATAGTTTCGCAGCAATTCGCCCGGATTTGTACCACCGCCTTATCTATTCCTGCCATGATGTCAGTGTTTGCCGTTGACGAGTTCCTGTTCGGAGGGTAAGGTAGCCGGTAAAGTTACTTTTGCTCGAGGCGTAACATCCTAGCCTCAGGTTGGCAACACGCCACTATTGGTGTCTATAGGCGGCGTAAATTTCTTACCATCAGGAAATCCGTCTGCTTGTTTGGCTTCCAATATTATAAAAAAATCTAAGCTTATAGAGCACTTTTCAAAACATATTTTTCCCGTGTTGGTCCGGGCCCTCTGTGAGCGTCTGCCTTTTAGCCAGGCAGCTAGTAAGAGGCGAGCATTGATTACATGGATTATTAAAATGAATTGAACCAAGACCACTTGTGATAGTGATGTGCAGTTGCAAGTTGCCCTGGAAAAAACATAGTCGAGTTATCAACCTCCTTTTTGGTAAGAAACGTGTAGGTACTAGTTGGCGGCCTAAAATCACAACAAGTAACTGTTTTATCACTACAATTTATTTACTTCGTCCGGGCTCCTTTGCAGAATAGACCATCTGCTTTCCTGCCAGGCAGCTCATAAAAGGCGAGCATAGGCTTTCCGTCACTAGCACCGTGACATCCTATGAGGTGGTAGAGTATCGCAGCGACTCGCTCGGATTGGTACCATCACCTTACCTATTCCTGCTGCCACAACGTCAATGCTTGCCGTTAGCGAGTTCCCGTTCGGAGGGTAAGGTAACCGGTAAGCTTACTTATGCTTGGCAACACACCATTACCACCTTTGATGTATCTAGGTGTCGTGAATTTTTTACCACCAGGAAATCCGCCTGCTTTTTTGCCTTCCAATAGCATAAAAAAGTAACATGTACCTAAATGCATCGATTAGTACTACAAATCTTAGGTGAGACACGGTCCTGTAGCCGGAGTGTTAGGCCTTTTTTGCAAGTACCGGCTGCCCTACCTTCCCTACTGGAATTTAACATTGACAATATGGCGGCAGCCGGCAAGAGTAGGTAAGGCAGAGGATCCCTTCTCGGACAATTTGATGCGTAGTATTTTATGCGCGCCTTTTAGGAGCTGCCCAGGAAGGGGAGGCATGATTTTTTCTCGGCAAAGGACCCGGACCTACATAGTGAATCATTTATACAGAAAAGGAAGTTTTTAAATTATATTCGCTAAGTACTGTAGGGATTTCTTTACAATGCAAACCCTTCTGTTTAAAAAGTATAATTGAATTTTGAAAATATTAAGAATGAAATAAGATAGACGAGAATTGTAAGTTAGTTGATGAGAAAAAACATGTAAAAGAAGAAAAGAAAGTATACATAAAATTATCGTTTTATTGATATAAAATAATTACGAGTAGATAACACGATCCCAGTATCTACTTTAAAATGTTGGATTATAGGTTCAGGATCTTTTTTGATGTTCTTCGAATATAATAAAGACACATGTCTTAATAACTATTAATTTGTTTACAGAACATGGATGCACAGCAATAGCAATGCCAATGAAAATTGGAAAGGGGAGCGGTGCTCCTCTCCGTTTAGTAGCGGTTTGCCCGAAAAAAATGCCAAGTCATTTCTAACAAATTAAATACATTATATTCCACGTCAATTAAAAAGCAAATTTTATATTTTTCTCGTCAATTAAAAAAGGATAACGCTAATTTCGACTCATACTTACTACATTTCTGTATGTATTTTCATAATCAGCATCACTTGAATTTGGTTTTCATAGCCATACCCACACATATGTATGGGTGTATTTAATACCTACCTACTTTCCAACATACCTAATTTTAGTCTTTAAAAAAACATCCATGCTACCTTAAAAGGTTCTAGGTAGATGCTTAAACTGTGCCTTTTCTCAAGAATTCTAATGTAATACGATCGTCAGTCGATCGTTTGTCAGAAAATTTTTAGTCTATAAAACCTCAGTCTTACCACTTGTTACTGAAAAACTGAAATAAAAATAAATAAAATAAAGTTATCTTGAGTTTTATTTATTGCTGACCCGGCGAATTTGTTGTGCATGACAGGAGGCAGCTAAGTGATAGCCCTTTATTTATATTGGTAGGTACCTATACCTATTTAGTGAATAATTAGGTATAATATCACATTTTTATACCCGCCACTGCCTTGCGTAATTTATAAACGATCTCTTTTTGAAGTACATACATATATGACATACCTACATAATACAGTAAGTAGTATGTTGTACTCTTTGTCAGTGGCGTAGCGTGAACTAATATATACGTGGGCAAAGTCGCATCGGCGAGGCCAATACCGTCTTTACCATAGGGGCACACGGGGCCCGTGCCCAGAGCCCCCATACTAAGAGGGCCCCGAGAGATCGAATGTTTCTCTCACATTTAACCTCAAAATATTTTGGTAGGGTGCATTATATTCTTCTCGTTGCGGGAACGTCGATATTTTCCAAAATTATTCAAATAAATACAAGTTTAAGAATAATTTGAGTTATTCAAACACCATAGTAACTAACCAGATACTTACTTGAATTTATAAGCTAGTATCTACCCCATGTTAGTCCGGGCTCCTTTGCAGAATAGACTATCTGCCTTTCTGCCAGGCAGATCCTAAAAGGCGAGCATAGGCTTACCGTCACTAACACCGTGAGATCCTACTGGGTGGTAGAGTTTCGTAGCAACTCGCCCGGATTGATACGACCGCCTTACCTGTTCCCGCCGCCATAACGTCAGTGCTTGCCGTTGACGTTTTCCGATTCAGAGGGCAAGGTACCCCGTAAACTTACCTACTTTTTGTTTGAGACCTAACATCATGGTCTCAAGTTAGCAATGCACCAGGAAATCCGCCTACTTATTTTCCTTTCGGTATCATAAAAAATGTACTTTTGTTACACAATATTTGAGGTTTTTTATTCAATTATTCGGCAATTTGAAAGTTTACAAAATAGTTATATTTCTGAACGCGTCCTTCCTTACTAGAATACCATCTAGCGATCATTCATGCAAACCACTCCGAAGCCAAAATCAAGCCGCTGTAGGGAAATGTCTAATACGGTTTGGGGATATATGCATAAACTATAAGCTTTCAGTCGAACAGAATCACTTATAGTATTTCTAAGTAGTCTGTGGAATCATTAAACATTGTTAATAATTAATAGTGTCGCGATTTAATTTCGTTTAATACAATTTGGGTAAGATAAAAAGAAGTTTCTATCTAAATGATATTACGGATTTTTTTAAAAAAAACAAGTCTTAAGTTTAAAGAATAGTACTATGACTGGAAGTTGTGACAAAACTTTACGGATCTCTGATCAATTATGTCAATAACGTACGTTATAATTCTTGTTAATTATTATAAAACTGTTGTTGAAGAAAAATAATTTGATGCTGATTACAAATATAAATTGAAAAAAAAAAAAGAATTTGCAGCTCACGGCTAACTTTTTTGGAGGATCATCAGTTGAGAGGCATGGAAAAGTTTCGTCTAGATAGGTTTATTCCACTTGGTACATTAATTATACCTTTAAAAAACCAAGCAAGTATCTTAGATAGATAAGATATCTTAGAAGACTAAGAGGTAGTCAGAAGCACAACCTGGGGGGTGATTATAAATCTCAGTTGCCAACTCAAACTGCAAAAGAGTACATCAAATGACGTCATTTGTGTTTATTCTCTCTACTGTATTTCTGTTGGTCACTGGAGATAGCAAATATAAAACACGTCATTTGACAGCTATTTGATGTACACTTAACCATTGTAAGTTAGCAACTGAGATACATAATCAGCCCTCAGGACACCTACGACTAGCCGAATACATTAAGTCCCACAGTGTGATAGGTGGCAAGCCTATCGCCAACCGGGCACAGATCCAATCCTGGGCCAATGGCAACGTTATGTTTATTATACCGCTTAATAAAAATAATAATATATACGTTATATTTATTACATTACGTTATATTTATTATAATACCGCAAATCCATGCGCGGAATTAAATATCTAAGCCTTACATTACTTGCTAAAGGCTGAATAAATAGAAAAACTCTTTCCCTAAGTTTTTTTAAAGACTGAGTAATTTGTTAATTATGAGCATAGAAAGTGATAGGTGATATTCTTCAGAACATTGAGTTTGAGGATTTAGTAGAAAATTTTGCTTAAAAGAAATCTCGAAAGAAACTATTATCGTAATCATAAAAAGCCAGAAAGCATACTAATATTATTAATTACATAACGTAATATAGCAATATATGATTAGCCATAATAAAGCAGATCATAAAGAAAAAAACTGTAAAGTTTATGTTCTAAAAGGGCCCCAAGATTTTGTGTGCCCAAGGGCCCCAGCATAGTTTAAGACGGCCCTGGGCGAGGCCCCTTTCCGTTCGTTACCAAAAGCAACCCGAAAACGTTATCTTACACTTATATTATTACGCCATGGTCTTACCAAACATGATTTGTCATCATACGTACTTTACTAACAGTGAAAAAATTATAAGCGCTACGAGAGATGGATATAAGAGTATTTAAAACAAATAGATACGAGTATATTTCGAAAAAGGTTTTATTTTTATCCTTACTTTCTAGAACATTACCTTCACTTATTATTAATTTCTTAATTTACATTCTCACAAAAATAATGTTTTTCGGCTTTGTGCTTTACAAAAATTCTCTAGCATGCTTCTCGCAAAAATCTCTAGCATGATTTGTAATTGATTTTTGCTCCTAATACTACATCGATTGAAAGTATTGCTAAAACAGATAGTCGTTTCTGCTTCACTCTGTTTCTTAGGTAGTTTTTAATTTAGAAAAACTTCTTTCTGAGGAAGCTAAACTTAAAGGCATAGTCAACATAATTTGTTTATATTTCAGGTACAGAAGAGTGAGAATTTTCAGGATTTTATTTAATTTATAAATAAATAAAGATTTTAAATCAGGTAGTTCGAGGCCCCTTTAGGTGCGAGACCGTGGGTTGAGGCCCACTTTGCCCACACCTAGCTACGCCAACTGCTCTTTGTGTACGAGTAGATAATAAAAATATAACTACTTTTTTTAACACTAAAAACTCGTTACCTCGGAGTTCGAGTACTAGATCTTAGATTTCATTTGTAACTGTTTTATAGTTATAACAAGTTAGAAATCAAAAGCGACAAAAAATAGCAGACAAATCTAAAATTTATGAATTTGCTGAGGTCAATGTACAGACACGCTGGCGCGTAGACTCACTGATAAATTCACAGCATTTCACACTGTGCATCTCAGGCCAATATTGTTCTGATCTAAACACACACCTATAAAATATATAATAAACCAAACAAACAGATAAATGTGAAATGGTAGATACCTAACTGAGTTCACTTTCTTGACTTCACCGACAAAAGAATCGAGATTTATACGGGTGCCAATTGCCAAGTTCTGTATAGGAAATCCTAAAATTTTGTTTGGGTATAACAATTTAAAATATAAATCTAAGTTCACTATTTGATATGAGTAATCAAGTCAAGAAAGACACATGCTCTGAATATTGAACTTGAATACATAATTCATTATTAGAACATCTTTAAACTATTGCTCTATTTGCCTATGTTTGCGACAATTAGGCCGTGTCCATTTTTGCTATTTTTAATATTTTCATATGTGTAATAAATTATAATGGTTGTGACCTCCTTTTTCCGGGCTCAGTCGTTGCCTAATGTTTAGGGTAGAGCTAGGGAGATCAAGTGAATAGACCTTTTCTCGTTCTTTACAAAATATAATGAACAATAGGCATAATCACAATTTTTAGATATCGCGTGGATTTGGGTCGTGAGTAGCAAGTCCGAGAGATCACTTTCCTCCTAGGCGGTGGAATAGGACGGACTAGAGAAGGAGCACTTAGCTGTTATTCGGTTGGGCGCGACGAGGATATCCTAGTGGCAGCTTTACTTAGTTTCACGTCTCGGCGACGGGTTTCTCCGTTCGACGCTCTTAGGCAGCTGTCACCATTTGATTCTCTGCGGCGGTCCTCCCGTGAGTCAGCGTTCGTGCAGAGCAGGTTAAGCGGGAACTGATGGTCAAGATGTAACCAAAAAAAGGAAGAAAGAAGAAACCCTGAAACGAGAGGGGGCTCAGGTTAAAATCAGGAACACGTGGTTATGAACCGCGTGGGGAGTGGATACAGGAGATACTAGTATCCACCCCTCACAACGGCAATCCTTAATCTAGAGACTAATAGGCTTAGAACTAAAGGTTACAAGGATATAGACGGTTAAGCAGGCTGCTAGTGAGCCAAGCAGGTGCGTGTTCCTGGGCGCTAGAGATAGAAAAAGAATTTAGTAGTTTCGGCTACAGGGAAAATACAGTAATAAAGGCTACCTGGTGGAAGAATGGACCAGACACGTGGTCGGTCAGGACCTCCACGATGTCCAGTACATTGTGTGATCCACCTGTAGGTTTCCGTGCTGACTAAGCGTGCTCGGCAAAGCTTAATAGTACACCGTTGCATAAAAGAAACTTTAGCTAATCACTATAAAGGCGGCAAGGCATAACCAGGACAGCAGGAGCGTTATTAATTATTAGGCTTCAATGCTATAAGAATAATTAAGTAACTTGAGACACTTATTCTACCACTCACCTAGGCGGGTTGAAAGGTCGCACGTGGCGTATAGGCCGGGCACGTGGCTCGAGTCACAGCGGTATCGAGACACTGGCGTGCGATGATCTCAGTAAAAGTCGGCGCGTGAAGTACGCCGTCGTTTATATACGATCGTAGTCCCAACTTCAGAGTCCTCGCTACTCTGCACTAGGGGTGTCCATCACTTCTAGTGATGTGACATGGTGAATTATGTACTCATTCTTTCTGTTGATTTATAGTGATTTTCCCAAAACACGCTTTTTGCTGCCCGATGAACGGAAGATGCTCCCACTTCGCAGTCGCTAGTCGCGTTGTTTTGGCCGAAGCCAATGGAGCGTCAATAGAGCCTGAGCTACATTTATGAAATTTTGTATTATATCTAGATAAACATTATTTAGCTCAAGGGCTTAATAAATTTATCGAATTTAATGCAAGCAGGTTACATGTATAGCTTTCGAGTTGTTGAAAAATACATACCTACATATCATCACGCCAAGCCCCTTGGGCAGCAGAAAAGGGATATAGATTGCCAATTTTCACGATCCTTGCAGATCTGACTAGCTTCCTCCACAATAATTTCTCTTTTTATATAAATACGCAGGTTTCAGATAAGTACTCTTGACACCACTCTCTTATAAAACCCGAGGAATTTGATTGTGGAATGTCAAACCTTGGACTCTCCGAGTTCCTACATCCATACACATTCGCATTGTATTGCTGCTATGTTAATCTTTCCAAATGGTCAAAACAACGGATTAAGAAAAAGTGAGAAAAATGAGAAGGGCCATTTTTATTTTGTTCACTCCGTCTTGAATCTCACTGTTGTGAATTTGTGTTCTTGATAAAAGAATAAATAAAAGCAGAAAATAGTACGTGTATTATATCTTATTCCAAGCGTCGACAGATATTTTCGTTGAACTTGGCTAGCACACGACCACGTGTTTAGATATTAATTAGTATTGCCTACTCGAGATGTTTTGCAAGAATATCACAATCTTGTTTCAACTGAGTGAACACTATGTATTACAGCTTTATTATTTCCATCCTGTTTTCCCGTATTTGATATAAGGTCAAGAGATAGCTAACATTAAATTTTTTCGCTTGTCAGTCTTTATCTTGCGAATAAACAACATGGTTTACTTTATAGTTAGAAACACAAGCCTACTATTTTATTTATGTGTTATCGTTATTGCTTGTGATAATGGTCTAAACAACATAATAAATAATGACAATTTAGAGTTTATAGATTTATCATATTCATACAACAGAAATACTATGTTTTGGCCTGCAGACAGAAACTTTGAATTTACGAAGAAAACAGCAGGATTTGAAAGCGACGGTTCCTGGTAAGTTTGTTTTTTTAAAAATTTAAGATCCAAGGTCCAAAGAAACCTAAAAGCCAAAGTCCTAGGTTTTGCACCTATCTATGTTCGGGCTGAGCACTCTGCTCGGCCCACAAAGCTCGGTGAAGTTGCATAAAATTGCGAGATTAGCAACAAATTAATCATTCAAAAAAAAACCTATCTATATGATGCCTGCCACTACACGACTAAAAAATGGAAGGCGGTGTGGGAGAGGGTAACAGAACATCGAGGAGGAAAATTATTATTAGTTAATTATATTTAGTATTTTTTAGTTGTTTTTATTGAAAAACTTACTTTCTTCTTGTTGCCCGGAGCTGAACTCGGGACTTTATGAATTCAAGTCCAACACAATCTAAGTATCTATTGTTATCAGAGAAATTCGTGTAAAAATAATACCTACATTTTATTGACACATTAAAGTTATTTAGCGTTTAAGACATCGATATAAAATTTAGGTATTGTATCTTTTAAGTTGGACCAAATCATAGATAGTTACGAAATTTTATCAAGATCAGATTCAATTGTTTTGTAGTTTATGCAAAGCATGCATAGTGACACGAAGTTTTAGAATACAATATAATATTCCTGGGTAAGTTACACAAATGGAATCTAACCCCAAAGTAAGCAAATTATATGCTTGCGTTACTCAACGATACTAATACACAGAAATACTTAAATAGATACCAGAATAAATTTAACAAACACCTAGACTCAGAAATGCAGACATCTAATTGTTCATCAGACAAGCCTGTCCCCGTCGGAAATCGGGCTTGTTCCGTTTTGTCATACACTTAGTTCTACATGTATGACTATTTGGAAAAATAATTCCGTTTAGTTCTACACGTATGTATGACTATTTGGAATTGGTAAAAT
>NJDD01003318.1:26059-40778 GCA_002245505.1 Calephelis nemesis | reverse complement strand
TGACTAACAGGAACACAATTATAATATTTTACCAATTCCAAATAGTCATACATACGTGTAGAACTAAACGGAATTATTTTTCCAAATAGTCATACATGTAGAACTAAGCGTATGACAAAACGGAACAAGCCGGAAATCGAACCCGAGGCTTGCGGTTGGTCAGTGTAGTTAGGCGTGTACGCTAGCCACTCGATCAACGAGGCGGTCATTATATTATGTATTATTTCAAATATGTATCTACCTTGAAACCATTTTACACGTTTTTTTTATACTTTTTTTGTAATACTTGTTTATTTGATTCAAAGGTATGCCGCAAACGAGTTTGCTGCCAGTGAGCACGGCGGCACTCACATCGACGCCCCCTATCATTTTGCAGTTGATGGTATTAAAGTAGACGAAATACCTTTACATACACTTGTTGTACCCTGTAAGTACCTGAAACTTTAAAAACTTTAATGCTTAATATCGCGGTTAAGTGGGAGTAAGGCAGTAGATTTTTTGGGTATCGTTTTAGGGGTGTTAGGTCTATCGTGCAAAATTTGAGCTACTCTACCCTACGGACCGCAACATCACACTCTTATTATGGCAGTAGGAATTAGTGTTAGGAGCTAGTGGTGGATATCTACCTACCAGTGAAAAATACCCCACAGCACTCAGCTAACAGTAAAAAGTTATTGAAGCTAGTAGTAGCGACATACCTAATATTTAAGGTAGATTAGACCTACCTGGACATTTTTATCGTATTGAAAATGTTTTCCGCTAAAATTATTTACTAGATAAGTATTGCCAGTGAGTTACCAGTTAGTGGCTTCTCTCGCGTTTTATAAATTAGCGACTGCATTATATTCAAATAAATATTAAAAATTTCGGCTCTGTGCCCCAATAATCTGCAGAAGCGAGTATTATTTTAATTCTTTTTCTATACAAGAAGTACCTGAGTCCTAATTATCTTAGTACCTCATTCATATAAATAAATGATATGAAATTTATTTATTTGCGGAATATATGGGTTTACATTTTTTTAATCATCCCCTAAGGTCTGTAATAGGGGATGGAAGTTTGCATGAAAGTAACTATTACACACTGACAAAGTCGTGGTCAAGCAGCTAGTCTTCTATCTATACTTTTATAATAACATGTCCTGACTGACTGATTCATCAGCATCATCATCTGAGCAAAGAGTTACAGCCATGAAATTTGCTGAGTAGGGTCGTTTTATTGAGTAGATACCCGTTAGGGGTTGAATTTTGGAAATTCAACCCCTAACGGGGTGAAATAGGGGTTACAATTTTGTATGAAAAGCCGTCATTACACTTTGTTTTTGGACTATAGGGGTTGAACGTTTGTAAGAAAATCCTTGTTACTTGGATATTGATTAAAAATAAATAAGTACGTTTAATAAATTATTAATACAGTTTTTAATTCAACTTCAGTTTAGTAAATATGTATATTAAAGCCGCGGGTAACAGCTTGTATGTATGTAAAAAATATGACAAAGAAACACTGCTAAAACCCAAAAACGCCTAGACGGATCAGGCGAATTTTTTCGTGTTGAATTATTCGTGCAAGTTGAGAAAAGGTTTAAGAGGTGAGAAAATTTTAAAGATTTCAAGGAAAAAATAAATAACAACATTTTGATTTCTCCCAATATACGAGTAGGTACATAAACTGTTAAGTTGAAAATATCGGACAGAAGCCGAAGAATGAAGTTTGCCGAGATAGATAGATTTATAAATACTACCATCCTTCATCTCTCTATTGAAAAATTTACAGTCTCCTAGTTTTAGAAATAAAGATTAAAATAACATTTATTTATAATTAAGCACGAATGATACGAGTTATTTATTGATTACGAATATGAGTAGTTGCTGCGTTGAAGATGAAGATACTAGTGGAGTACACGAGTATATTATGTTGTCTTATTTCAATTTACATCTTTTATTACATACACTCGACATTATAAGATGGTACGACCATATTAATATTATAAATGCGATAAGTCTGTCCGTCTATTAATCTTTGATGGTTAAACAGCTGAATTGATTTTAATGAAATTTAATATGCATATAACTACTGATTGTAGTTCAAACATAGGCTATTTTTTTCCAAAATCAAGGATAGAATTGAGTATGAGTTTGAATGAAAATCGTAACTAATTTATGTTGGCGATAAGTTTATCACATTGAGGGGTACTGTACACTGTACCTTCTGCTATTCGTGGGGAACCTGGTTGTACCTCTTCCTCTCTATATTACATCTTCGGCGATTTTAGCGATAAGATAATAAATGACAAATTGAGAAGTGAATGTGAACTTAATGCTGTATTTTTTTCAGTGATAGTAATAGATATTAGCGCATTGGTAAACGATAATCCCAGCTTTGTGTTATACAAATATCACTTGGATTATATGATTAATTCTAATTTGGGTAAACCATGTCTGATTATATTCAGATTTGGATGGAGCAAATATGCATATGACCTGAAAAAGTATTTGGGTTATACCGTCGTTGGAACGAATAGCTCATTGAATTATCCTGGTAAGTAGGTATAGATCCTGGTTGTGGTGTAAAATAGTACAGATGACAGAATGTTAAAAAAATATTCGTATGTAATGAAACAAAATAAAAATCATTTGTTTGCCTTTGTTGGTCCAAGCTCCTTTGCCTTCCTGCCAGGTACTTAGCTTGTAAGAGGCGAGCATAGGCTTTCCGTTAGTAACACCTTCATATCTGACTAGGTGGTAGAGTTTCGCAACCTCTCGCCCAGTTTAGTGCCACCGTCTTTGCAATTCCTGCCGCCATAACGTCACGCTTGCCGTTGAGGCGTTCCAGCTTGGAGGATAAGGTAGCCGGTAAACTTACTTTTGCTGTAAGCCTATCATCCCGGCCTCATGTTGGCAGCGCACCATTACCACCATCAGTGTCTCAAGGACACGTGAATTTTTTACCATCAGGAAATCCTTCTGCTTGTTTGTCTTTCAATCTTACTAAAAAATTGTGTTAAGAAGTTAGGTATTACAAAATACTTATTCATTCAACCTCTAATATAAATTCTACCAAAATGCCAAATGGCAAAATGGCAAACCCATAGAGATACCCTGTCTGTTGTTGTTTCACAGCTAAACCGCTAAACTGATTTTAATGACATTTTATATGCATGTATATTATGTATAGCTAGAAATCAGAGTTTTAACATAGGTACTTAGGCTGTTTAAAAAAATCAACCCCAACGGTCTAAACGGGGGATGCAAGTTTGTATTAAAATCGTCACTCTTCGACGATGACGAATAAGCTTATTTTTTTATTAAATAACTATTTCAAAATATGTTTATTACAACTTCATGAATAATTAAAAAATAGTATGATCAATTTTTAGCCGATCAATTCATACAATCAATCTACATGAAATTTAAATAAATGATTGCAACGCAGTATCGGTTTTAGCACTAAGAGCGAAATTCATACAGCATTTCCATAAGTAGTTCAAATTCATAAGAAAATATAATAATATAGGTATATATAATATACATATAAACATATGTATATTCTTTCTATGAAGGCAGCGACGACGCATCGATAAGTGAATGTACAGAACTAAAGAACTGACGCCTATTTGTATCTTGTGCCCAATCGCAACCTACCCTGACACCTGCACTTGTTGTAAAAAGCATACAGAACCCAAAGATTTGTGCTGTATTCAAATGCGAAGACTATTAAAATGTTTGTTGGTTTATTTGTTCACTTTTCACGAAAACTACTGGACGGAATTTACCAAATTTTATGTAGTCCTTATAAATCCAGGTGAACGTTCAGGATAAATTTTTCACCAGAAAAATTCATGTTCATATCATTAAACTACATTGACGTCATTTAAATTATGTCAGTTTCTTTTAGGGTGAGCTGGAAGAAATCACTTTACCCGAGATAAACTGACCTTTTGTACAAATCTTCTGGTTTTAAAGTTTATGTTTTGTTTGCGTACAATGAATGACTAAATAAACACGAAAAGTAACTAAGAGGCGATCAAAGATAAAAAGGGTCATTGCAAACAAGACCACTGGTGGTAAAGCCTCGCTTGTCCGGGTAGGGATCCGTCGCCTTACCTATTCCTTTCGCCATAATGAGTGTCCATATTCCGGTTCGGAGGGTAGGATAGCCATTAGACTTCCACAATCACCTAAACCCTCGGCTACAGGACTGAGATGTACCTTAATGTGTCTATGCCATCTTATACCCCATGGTTATCTATCACCATTAGGAGAGCCGTGTGCTTGTACGCTGTTTTATGAACAAAATCCTCATTCTCAACGTATGTCTGTTTTTCTTTTATTTGCTTATATTTCGACATGACTGTACCAACGAAGAACGCCCTTTCTCATTTGTTTACCAACCCTTTCGTTTAATCCCACTTTCTCTATTGTCGTTATTGCAATTTGCAATCCTTATATTCATCGTATGTCTGCTTTGTCAATCTTTCATTTGCTTATATTTCGACATGACTCTACTAACGGAGATCGCCCTTTCTCATTTTTACACCAACCTTTTCTTTCAATTGGTTACACTTTCTCTCTAATGTCATTGAAAGTGCGGTCGGCGAGCGTTACTCTTCTCTCCGCAGCGCTATTTACTTTTTACAAACACATTTACTTGCTTTCATGCTTTTTTTCTCATACTCAACTCGCGCTTCCAAAAAAAACATTGGAATAAGTACATAATTATCTAAAACGAGTCTACCGTTCTGACTCTAAACCTTACTTTGAAATAGCTTATCAAACACGAAATCTTACTAACCCCTGCACACCTTGCTTTCTAGATCCGCGAACTCTATAGCTTTTAAAATCTAATCCCTTGGTTGGTCCGGGCTCCTTCGCAGAATAGACCATCTGCCTTCCTACCAGGCAGCTTGTAAAAGGCGAGCATAGGCTTACCGTCACTAACACCGTGACATCCTACTAGGTGGTAGAGTTTCGCAGTTACTCACCCGGATTGGTACCACGGCCTTACCTACTCCTGCCGCCATAACGTCATGACGTGTTCCGGTTTGGAGGGTAAGGTCCAATAACATTACAATATATATAATATATAAAATAAGTCACGTCGTTTGTCTGCGATATACCACTAAGCCACACCGATTTTAATTTCTGCACACTGTTTCTTTTTTTTATGATATTGGAAAGCAACAAGCAGACGGATTTCCTGATGGTAAGAAATTCACGATGCCTAGAAATATCAAAGGTGGTAATGGTGCGTTGCCAACCTGAGGCCGGGATGTTAGGCCTCGAGCAAAAGTAAGTTTACCGGGTACCTTGCCCTCCGAACCGGAACACGTAATGACGTTATGGCGGCAGGAATAGGTAGGAATAGGCTGTGTGCAGTTTGATCCAACTTGCAAGATAGGCTAGTATACATCTCAATTTATGATGGACAAAGACGGAGTTAACTAGTAAATAATATTAGACTTCATTTCTTGTTTTCAGGAGTAAGCGCGGAAGTTGCAGATTGGATAACGACATCGTATCCGAACGTAGTTGGCATTGGCGTGGACGTTTTATCCATAGATCCAGGATTTAGCACCGACTTTCCAGCTCATAAAATAATCTGTGATTGCGGGCTTTACATTTTAGAAAATGTGAAATTCGACAGGCCAGTGCCAGGTGTGCTGGGTTCTTTTTTTGGCCACTTCCTTTTTACTACTACTACTACTTCTAAGTATGGAGGGAAACACATAGTGTAGTAATTTACGCTGTAATTTCATTAGTTACAGCTTTGGACTTTAATATAAATTCCAACCATATCAATATCATGATTAAGTACAAAAGTTTGTTTGTCTGTTATGATTTCACAAAATTTGGCTTAGATATGGTTGAACAATGAACATACAAAGCTACTTAATTTTAAAAACTAATTAAGTAATAATTACCTTCTGACCGTGGTGGAAGTTTGTATGGGGAATAACTTATTATTTCCCTTTGATTTAGAAAAACATTGTTTGAACATTTAAAGCTTTCACATACAAAACTATTATTAGTTGTCAGACGAAACAAAGTTCGCCGGTATGGCTAGTAGGTTATTTGTAATTTAATGATTGTTCTTAAAACGTTAAGTAAGAAAATTATTTCCGTATAGTATTCTTGCAAATAAACTGCTCGAATTCAATGTATTAAATTTTATTACATATTATTGCCTCTGTGGTCCAGCGGTCCCGATGTTGGACTTGACTTCATGAGATCCCTGGTTCGATTCCCGGGTCGGGAACCAAAAAGAAAATATATTTTTCCAATTTTCTAATTTGCTCGGGATTAAATGTGTGCTCGGTTTGGCGATACGCTTGCCACCTATCACATTGTGGGACTTATTGTCTTCTGCTAGTCGTGGGTGCCCTGGTTGTGCCTCTGCCTAGCTTTTCGGGGATATGGGCGTGAAGATACTTTACTTTTTATTATTAAATTGTGTTACAGATCATGGATGTACGGCGATAGTTATGCCAATGAAAATTGCAAATGGTACTGGCGCTCCTACCCGTCTGGTTGCAGTTTGTCCGAAGAAATTGACAACACAGTTATATAATTAAAAAACGACATAATTTATACATTTTGTTTAAAACATTATATTAATTAGCTCGAATATGCTTATGCCTACTTATACCACAGTATAAGAAATGGCAGAATAAGGGATAATACTAACGTACATAGACTATGTTACCATACAGGCATTATGCTTACCTCTAAAGGTCTCAGCACACATGTCAACTGGGAAACGGATCGTCACCATATCCCCTCGAGCCGTTCTTTATAGTTTGTGTGAAATTCCATACTGCAACGCACACTAATCGGAATCGTAACGTAATCGCCGCGCCTCGGAACAGGCTCCGAACCTCGATGCGTTGCGTGGTCAACTTACAGTTCCCGCGCTTACGGATCGTAGTGCAAGCGTTTCACGTCTCCTCGTCCACTATTCTAATCGTCGTCTTCTTCCTTATACATTTATCTATCAACTGCAATATAAGAGATTTTTTGGCATATGAAAATAAATATAAAATGTCTCTTTATCATCTCTTAAATGTTATTTTAATAATCCGAAATTCCCCTTTAACATTTCTCTCTTTATTCATATTGTGTACCCAATATATTTTTCTTTGTTTCTTGCTATCTTCTGTTTCCTCTTCATCAAGAGTTTCATCTTCATGATAGCCATTTCATGTTTTGTAAAACGAGACATAGCCGTGTGTTACACTTAATTCGGCCAGAGGGCGGCAAGCCGTATTTCGGTGTCGTCTAGCCGCAGCGGAGTTGTTGTACAGGAGCTGCTGATACGGTCTGGTTACGTGCATTCGTTAGATTGACTCCTGATTGACAGCGAGGCAAAAGGCGATACGATGACCATCCCTTCCCAAGTTGATACGAGTATGTGTGCTGTGACCTTTACCCATATTGTTTTAGCATACCTACCTACCTACCTACTTTAGGACAACTTTAATTTTTTCCCGTTGGATAAAGAGGGATGTTACAAGTTTGACATGTGTGTGTGTCTGTTTGTGGCATCATTATTCTCAAGCGAATAAATCGATTACGATGCACATCGAGATAGTTCTTGCATTACGGGTAAGTTTTGTTGGGGGTTACAGAAAATTTTCACTTTCATGATCGCATTAGTAAGTTTTAAAAGTGAGGAAGAAGGTATTATTGTTACTTTAGTCATGTGCCTCGTATCAGATTGGCAATCAGTATAGTACTACTATTTAAATTATGCGCTTCGGCTTTACACTTTTTACAATTTATACTTTTATTTTTAAGTTGGCTGACCTAATCGAAATTTAAGCGAAATGATTATTTATGTAAAAACAACTCTATATAGATATCTTTAAAATACATTCGGATTTCCGAAGTTCAACGAATTTAGCCGAAGCACATAATTTAAATAGTACTACCAGATTAGTAAATATTGTTAATATATATTATCTTTGGTACTACTATACTTTATTTTGGATAGAATATACAGTGTTCGTTGCCCCAGCGGAAAAAAAGCCGAATTTCATAATTCGACATCCGCGTCGTGTAATTGTTTAAGGTAAATAAATATTTATACATCCTGCAATTAGGTAGCTAATCTGTATAATTAAAATTATGAAGTTCGACGTTTTTCCGCTGGGGCTACGCACGCGAATCTAGAATACTAAGCAGTATTCATTGCGACAAAATATATTTTTTTGTCTTTAATCAATAACCGTAAATTATGCAGTACGGTATTATACAGTATATTATGCCATCTTTCACTTTCAAAAGTTACGATTAGGAATACCTAATAATATTCGCTATTTATAATAAAACTAGAGGCCCGCCCCGTCTTCGCACGGGTATAAAATATGCATATAAACCTTCCTCTTTAAACACTTCATCTATTAAAAAAACGCATTTTGCCGTTGCATAAGTAGTTGCATAAGTAGTACAAAGGGACATAGGGACAGAGAACGCAACTTTGTTTTATATAACAATTTCTTCTATATTTTTAAATTGCTGCATTAGAAAAGACAATATGAAAATTTGTTGTCTACAAGTGGATGAAAAATTAAAATTAATATTTTAAAATAACTTTGTTTCATTCAAAACTACACTGACTACAGATAAATAGAACACAATCATTAGAACAAATGAAAATGAACAATAGATTATTTTATGTGAAACCTTGAATTTTTTTCTGGAACTAAATATGTATGAATAATTCGGAAGTATTGTGTTCAAGAACACAAATTGTCAAAAATCCTATTCCAGTTTTCTTTTTGTATGAAATCGAATAACCTTGCAGGGGGCTGATTCCGTATCTTTTTAGTTATAATCACTGGGTAAATAAAGTATACGTCACATAGCTGTCAAATGACGTGTTTTATATGTGCTCTCTTGTGACCAACAGAAACAAATACAAAACCATTGGCAAGCCTAGTCTTTCATATTTCTAACACTGAGTATATTTGCTGTAGCAATGTGAGTTCCTGCATGTGATATGTTTGTAATCTATTGGTGTCTATATTCTGGGTTTTTCTCAGCTTAGATTCCGTAAAGCAAAGAAGCTCTCCTGTGTCTCTTTCACCACAAGACATTGGCGGAATTATTGTGCCTGACGCAATAAAGGCCATAAGTAAAGAAAGAAAGAAGAAGAAGATCAAACACAAAACACGTCAAATAACAGCCATTTGATGTACCCTCCTTAAAACCAAAAAAAATAACAAATAAAATAAATTTTATTTTATAAATTTTTATTCAAAACAAAAGTACACTTATCTTCGAACTGTAATAAAAAAAGTAATCGTATGCAACAAAAGTTTAGAACATAAAGTTTTAAGATTTGATAAAGAATTCACAATCAATTAACGGCTGATAAACCAATCTCCCTTCATCATCTTTCAATTCAACACTTGGTAATAGCTGATCATTTGAAACGACTTCAGCTTTAAAGGGACCTTTATCTAGGAATGTGTCGGTGAAACTTTCCAGCATGAGTTTGACACTTATATTAGGGTTGACCTTGACACCATGTAATACTGCTGTTACAGTAGCCGGTGGGAGCTGGAGGTATTTTTCGCTAATTTCCCTTACATCTGCCAGAGATATAACTTCAATGTTGCCATAATCAACATATTTTACTTTTATCTTATTTTTGGCTTCACTATATTCTAATATAATAGCCCTATACCATTTCTCATCTTCGGGGAATAAAGCGAGACACGCTTTATTTTCGAATATACCATTTAGGGCACTCATTTCTTGCCATTTAGTTTGCAACTCAGAATACATTTTCTCATATAAAGAAGCTGTTTCATCATCATGGAGAACTGTCAGCTCCAATTTAGACATTTCGTTTAATATTGTAATATCACATGTAAATTCATTTTCAATATGTTTGGGGAATGTTACAAAATTACCTGCAACTTTATTTTCTTCTTCGTTGACAATATCGTACCAATCTCTGCCTTCTAGATCTTTAAAATCAAAAGCATCGTGTTCATTCATGGGCTCTTCAGGTTCTAAGATAAAATCAGGCCCTGAATCAGATTCATGTATGAAAGTTTCCTCATATTTGTTTGTAGTTTTTTTAGTGGTGGGTGCAAACTTTTGTACCACAGCTTTAGTTCCATCTGAGTATTCCGCCATTTCAAATTCAACAAGGTGGTCATTGATCCAGAGTTTATTATATTTAAGCTCGACCGGAATCACCCCATCAATAGGTTCTCCCGCTACCTTGACAAAGCATTCTTTTTCCACTATAGATTTGTGTATATAATCCAGTGTCTGTCTGTCCCAATTTTTACCCTTTGGTCGGATACGATTAAAAAAACATTTGTGCGCTTGGATTGGAATTTGATATAGAGCGATGCTTTTCCGTAAATTTTCAAATGAGCAGTTTTCTTCGTTTCCATAATCAATATAGTGGATGAGGCAGGTTGATGTCTCTTTATCAACCTCCAACACTCGTCCTCTATAGAATTTGTTATCTAAGAAAAAGAGGGCAATACAAGGCTCACCTACCGTCCATTTGGTGTACTTAGCTTTGGGGTCGGGCTTCTGGAACCGTACATCTAATGCCTTACGTATGAGATCTAACGTATCTCGTTGTGAGACTTCGTGTAAGTAGATTAACCCGTCGTTGTCAATGTATCTGAAAATTGAACATCAACGATCAGTAGAAGGCCAACATCTAGACGTAAACGTAATTTTATAACAAAGTGGTGATTGCCCGCAGTACAAAGTACAAATTAACAAATATAAAACAGCATAGAAACAAGCTACAAACGTTAAAAACGGCACACTCACACAAATGTGCGCATCGACAAGACCCCTAAGCGGTTTGCGCGGTGCTGCAGTAGCGAGTGCCAAGTGAAGACGTTGTAATTTTTTTCATAATCTTTTAAAAAAATGCCATGAGCGTATTCAACACCATGACATTACCTTGGTACTTATATATTTGTTATTACAATCCGACTGCTAAAAGAAAGAACACAACAATCTTATTGCTTCAATGGAGTGTAAGTAGGTATTTTATCAACTAAGTTTTCATACTGTTCAATATTTGCACTGTGTTTATATTTATAACTTTATTATTTTTTGGTTCTATATAATTTGGTCAACCAGAAAAAATGGATTTATTAAGATTATTTAGCCTGACACAGAACATCATAATCTTACGTTTTTCCCTTTAAGAAGTTTTAGAGCGTTATTAATATATTGTTTAGATTTAAGTTTGCCAAACCAGTCACTTTGACTGATTTTACTTATACAACACAATAATTTTCTTATATAATGAACGTCCATTTCTCTTAGTCGTGGCATCATGCCTGATCAGGTGGACCAATTTTGCTAGTTCTTTTATTAGTTATTGTCAGGAGAAGATTCATATTATGAAGACAGACTTTAATATTCAGCTCAGTTAGTCCAGCAATATAAACTAATTATTCTATAAGCGGGTGATGGTGTTCTTACATCCCTACATAGTAAAAGTTGAACTCACGTAGGTATAGCAGTGAACTCGTTGTCAGGGAGCGGTTCTGGTGGCAGCCAGTCGGATATGAACACAGTGTTGGAAGGCTGGGGCTCGGTCTCACCTCCCTCCTCTGGCACGTTGGTGGGGGTGGACGCATGCGAGTTGCTCTCCGACTCCGATTTTATCGTTAGTGGTTTCATCGGTTGTAGTTCCACTTGCAAGTAATCTTGAAGAGATCCTTTCAAATTTAAGAATGAGTTGTCGTCCGTTTTGTCTGGAGCGAATCGCTGAAAAAGAAGCCATTAAAATTGCAGTTTGTCGGATTGGCAAATATATTTTGAAAGTTCTGAGGAGAAGGGAACAAAGTTGGCACTTTCCGTTTCAAGAGCTAAACTTTTTTTATAACTACTTAATTTTATTTTGCAAAAACATACGGCAGGCAGGTGATGACCAATTTAACCTTTGCACGAATCTTACAAGATACCTAGCAGGAAGGTTTATGATTTTTTCTACTCAGGGGATCCGACCTAACATGGGGGACTAATTTGACAACATCTTCGAATAACACGCATTTTTAATACTAAAATTAAATCTAGCCCCAAAGTAAGTAAATTATATCCTTGTGATATGGCTGTCAGTCAAGGATACTAATACGTAGGAATACTTATATCGATACCAGAATAAATTTAATAAACACCCAGACCCGAAAATGGATATATTTAAACTTGGCTGACCAAGTCTACAATTATCTTTGTTTCTGCTTTTCCCTTTCACAGGTCAGCTGGTAGAAATTTCTGTTGCTGGCGATAAGCTCGTCCATTGTATTGTATTATCTTTATGTTTAGTGATAACGTTTTGTGTACAATAAAGTTATTATTACTACAATATTATAATCATAATCCCCTATGTTGGTCCGGGCTCCCTTGCAAAATAAACCATCTGGTATGGGTAACAAGAACACTGGTGGTATAGTACCGTAAAGCCAATTGTGCAGATACTCCTTTACCTCGTGTTGGTCCGGGCTCCTTTGCAGAATAGACCATCTGTCTTCCTGCCAGGCAGCTCGTAAAATGCGAGCATAGGCTTACCGTCACTAACACCGTGACATCTGACTAGGTGGTAGAGGTTCGCAGCGACTCGCCCGGATTGGTGCCACCGCCTTACCTATTCCTGCCGCCATAACGTCATGACGTGTTCCGGTTTGGAGGGTAAGGTAGCCGGTAAACTTACTTTTGCTCGAGGCCTAACTTCCCGGCCTCAGGTTGGCAACGCACCATTACCACCTTGGGTGTCTCTAGGCGACGTGAATTTCTTATCATCAGGAATCCGTCCGCTTGTTTGCCTTCCACTATCATAAAAAAATAGTTTACCTCTGCAGTAGCATCAGGAATGCCCAGCCCCTGTTCAATGATTTTTTTATTAAGGCAACGCCATTCCGAATGATTCGGTTCGAGCGCGCCCCCTTGAGTAGTGTGATACACCCACAGTTCAACAGGCATGCTCTTCTCCTTAAACTCTCCATGTTTGGTGATAAATATTCTTGGATAAGCATCAAGCAAGTCCTTCAGGAACTCCTTAGTTACAGATGGCCATTCTTTTCCAACCGCGGGTATCACTCCACACAAGTGACACATTATGGCAGCGTCTCCGATTGACGTAAATTCTTCGGGTATTTGTCGCAACGAAGACAGGGGTACCGTCTCAATACAAGCAAAGTCAGTGTAAAATACTTTAGCAGTTTCGCCGATAATTTCGAGGATTGCCGCCCGCCGCCATGTCCGTGACTGTTGACATATGGTGCAACATCTGTCTTCAACCTGCCAATCCTCTTTCGGTTGAGTTTTGACTTTGCTAAAATACTTTTGCATGTTCTCATACAGTTTGTTGAATTCTTTCTGTTGGGGAACTAAGGACACGTATAAGAGTGACGGCGATTGGTAGTTCAGGATTTTGGCTTCTAATCTGATTGGGCCTTTGTCTTTCGCATCAAGATCTGATTCTTCCGATTCCTGCTTTTTAAGTGGCTTCTTTAGGATAGTCACTTGAGATTTGTTAACAGGTTTAGGCGGTTGTTTCGGTTGTAAGGGAGATTTATTAGTGATAACGAGTTCTTCGGTATCGGTGTTTTTGTTGAATCCATACATACTAAAAACAAAAAAGAGAGTTAGATCTTGTCATCCATTTACAATTCCCAAAAAAAACATATGTAAGGTTATATTTGTAAACCGAAATTTAAACCATAGATACATCATAATTTAAAAGATTCTTTAGTCATGACTTCCGTTTTTTTGCGGTAAAGAGTATTTGTTGTGACTAAACTAGCAACCCGATCAGCAGAAGGGATGACTAGAGTGGGGGTAATCGAGAGCTAGGAGTAGACTGGTTGGAAGTGGGGGGCATTCTATTGGAAGTCGCCGAACTAGATGGACGTTCTATTGTAGCAGATTGTAATTTGTATTTTTAACCTAGATTATATTGTAAATATTATTATTGAAAAAAAAGACAAGCCCGCTGAGTTTTTTTCGCCGGATCTTCTCAGTGTGAGGCCGCGATTCCGATCCGGTGGTAGTTTGAAAAATGACGACGATGTCGATGAATACAACTTGTATGGTTCATGTGAATACAGATTATTCTGATTCTGATTATACCCTATGTACGAATTACTGTTTCATGAAAAATATATAAAGTGATTTGTGACTGTGGGATATGATTTACACCCTGAATTGAAGTTACTCTTACACATAACTAAATTTGAATTTAACCGAAACGTAATCCGTAGGTTTAACCATTCGTAATTTGCTCAGAAGTAACGTAGCGTTACTCATATTTATACAAAATGTTCAGAGTTAACTGTCGAAAACGTGCAATTGTTGTTAGCAATCTTATTAGTCGTACAAAATGCTACCGTCTGTAATCAAAATTACTAGTTTCTTTAATTTAGGAAGCCGCCATAAATCTATTGTAGTTTCTATACCGTCTTCGTTCAGTTGTTGTAGCCCTAACAATGCTTAAAAAGCGACACCGGTTGACTAAACAATTACAATAAGACATATTATATCGTAGAAAGTACAAGTGAATTTAATAATTTGATTTATTTTTGTAGCACTTAAGAAATCATAATCACTAGGTTATTTATTTTTAATCGATTTAATAGTTAAGTGGATTAAATAAAATAAAAATCCAAGCTACCTCTTCTATAACAACTGTGTCTAACATTAATAACTGGTTTTTTTGTCAACTTCACTGC
>NJDD01003318.1:0-17201 GCA_002245505.1 Calephelis nemesis | reverse complement strand
GAGCGCACCGCCCGCACCTGCAGCACCGCCTGCCGACTGACACACCCCCACACACCACACTCGGTTACAGAACATTCACTGGGGCACAATACTGAAGAGTGCTTGATCTTTATTTATACTAGTGGTCGCCGTTGGTCGAAATTCGACCATAATAAATTTTGATATCTTGTTGATAAGAACGCCGTCTTCATTTCTCAAGACCAACTACTTTGTTTCCAAACTTTTTAGTGTGCCATCTGTGATCTTTTATCGTTATCATCAATATATTTGTTTGTGTGTGTCAAATGCATGGTATTGTGAGTAATATGTTATTTATTGATTCAATGTACTTTATAAGCATTATTATTGACAAATATATGCGTTCTGCACTTCTCCTACACATAAACTATAAGTGTGCCAAATTTTATGCTCCTGCGTCCGCGCAATTTTCGTAAAAAGGGGTCCAAAATTTTGACATCACATATTAATATACTTATTTAAAAATGAATACCCATTTCCCTTGCTAATTACAGTAAGCTTGAACGGATGACCCAATTTTGTTTATTATTCTTTGCTATGTTAGTTATTATCAGAAAGGTCTTATGAAGAGAAAAACAACATTTTAATTATTTTACTATACAAACTATCAGCAATTGACATTGAGTCAAGCGATACAAAGCTCGCTGGGTCCGCTAGTGTTTAACAAGAATGTGCACCGTTGTTTAAGTGGGTCATAAGATTGCACTAACCGGCGTTAAAAAAAGATTACGTTCGTAGTAGCAATATTATAAATTTAAGCTCATACTCCTTTTATGTTTTTTACTTAAAATATTTATTTTGTGCAATTATTACCACCAATTTAATATATTGTCAAGATGGAACATACATACAAAATTTGTACTCTACTACTTTAGTAAAATACTTCTATACTTTTATTAATTTATTTATTAATTATTAAATAGCTTACCAACGTTTAAGTACAATGATAAAATATATTTTAACATGCATAATAACTTAAGCTACTTAATTGTATTAAACATTTACAGGTAAACACCGCGTGATTATAAAACTTAAAATTACTAATCACAAAGCAACCCACCCAAAGAGTTTAACTAACTTACACTAATTTAACTCTAAAAAAAACATGAATAAAGCAACGAAAATGTAACAAATAGAATACAAACAAAAACTTATCAATTAAGAAGTATAGTATCAAGACATAACAGCGTATAGAAAAATGCAGTACCATCATTTGTCAACAACAATTTGTGATAAAGTTTTTCGAATCTTGTTGAAGGAGTCAAAATGAATGTCAAAAAAGTAGCTATATTTATTAACAACTTTGCAGAATCTTGTTATATACTAGAATAATCAAACAGTAATTCTACGCTTGTAATGTCTAATAATAACAATTTTAAAGTAAGTATCTTCACGCCAGTATCCCCAAAAAGGTTGACAGGGACATAACTAGGCCTATCGCCAACCGGGCACACATCCAATCTCGAGCAATTTCTTTTTATAAGAAAAGTGGAAAAACCACACTTTTTTATGCCCTACCGGGAACCGGGACCTAGTGAAGTCAAGTCCAACACCTAGACCGCTAGACCACAGGGGACATAACAATTAGAAAATAAGTAAAAAATATCAATTATAAAATAACTAAAAAATATAGACGCAAAAACAGTAATAATTAAGCGCAATAAAACTACAAAGTCGTTGGAGTTACAACTAATTTATTAGGTACCATGTCCCAATTTGATCATTCTTTTGTGACTGTTGGGGTTATTTATAGGTTATGTTTGTTAATTAATGCATTTTAACTGCATCTCAAAAACCACTAGTCAGATCATAATAAATATAACAATAATAATATATTTATTGTACACAAAACGTTATCACAATCATGAACATAAAGATAATACAGTACAATGGGCGAGCTTATCTCCAGCAACATATCTCTACCAGCTGACCCGTGAAAAGGAAAAACAGAAACAAACATAAACCTAGACTGGGTGTAGATACGTATCGTATTAATGACCAACCATTTAAAAAATAACCCTCAAACCGGTTGAATATGGCCAAGCAATCGTGTAACAAATAAGCAAAAAAAAAAAATAAGAGACAGTCGAATTGAGAATCTCCTTTTTTTTCGGAGTCGGTTAAAAAAGTGTCAATTCTCTTATCTTCACCATGCAATAAAAACTTGACTTACTTGTTAACAATGTTTTGTATGAGTAGAGCATCATCGCTAGTCCACGAGCCATTAACGGGTTCGCAGTTGGCCAAGCAGCAGTTGATCGCCAAAGGTTCCGGCGATTGTATGCGGGCTGGGGGCAGTAGTCTCAACCTGCGAAGAGGTTCTACCGTCAAGAGCTGTGCCAACACCAATCTCCGCACCAGTATTTTGTCAAGTGCGTGTCAGAAGCATGCGTCTTGTCATGTGTTGTAGGCCAGTCGCATGCAGTTTGTCTACGAGTCGAAACACATAAGCGCGTTGCGACGCCGCGCCGCTAAAATCGCCGGTTTGCTTTGTGGCGTTGCGACGTCATAGACGTGTCTCTCCCATAGACCACGGTGAGAAACTTAATGCTTCTTTGTTAATAAAAAGATATTACTCTGTTTAAAATAAATACATAGTGCCGCGCCGCTACAATCGGCATGGACGTTACTGCCTGTTAACACGGTTTTATGATTTGGCCCTATGCCTAAGTGGATGCCAGATACAGGTAGAGATGGAAGAGGAACCCGTAACTATCGTTGCCGTTCACACGCACGAAACGCAAAAAAAAGAAAATCAGATTGAAATATAAAATATAGGAGTGAAACAACACATTTTAAACCATTACATTGACATTCATAGTAAAAAATTTCCAACTAATTTATTAAGCCATTTTTGGCTGAACCAAAACTAATGAAACATTACACTGAATATATAAATGCGATACCTGCTGAAATGTTATTAGAAGTTATATAAAGAATTTTCGCTATTGTAAATTCTATTGTATATTTGTTGTCGCAGTCTTGATATTATGTTTATCATTAGACATAAATTAAATTTAAGCGTCTGTTCGTAACATTAAAATAACCGATTTTTCCTCATGCACATGAAATATGAATGTACGTATACGGAACGTTTTCTGACTATTTGTTCCTGCTAATCTCTAAAACAACTGCGCCGATGTTTATGGAAATGTAAACTGGCAGGTAGTTGATGTAATAAAGTATCTCTACCCTGTATCCCCAAAAAGGTAGGCAGTCACAACTTGGGTACCCACAACTAGCCGAAGACACTAAGTCCCACAAGGTGGCAATTGGCAAACCTATCGCCAAACGGTAACATCCCGGTAACAATCCCGGGCACCGCTTTTTTTGTTGAGAAATTCAAAAAAACTGACGACTTTAATTTTAGGAAAAATCAAAACTAAATAAATAACTTTTTTGTTAAATTCTACGGGGACGAAGTTTCGAGCACAGTCTTTGATAAATTTTGAAGGCTTAAATTTGTCTTTCGTCATGTTGCTAAACAAAAACGCATGAAATGCTGCATACGAACCCACGGGTGATGGATCAGTGTACACCAGCGGCATGATGAGATTTAACCGGTCGTTTGGTAAACGTATGTAACTTACTTATCAATGGTAACGAATTCCGTGCTTCCAAAGTCCATACAAAATACTTGGAAAATTGGTCTGTTGACATCACTTCGATCGATACTTATGACTCTGCATCTCTGCCAAAGATTATCAGCTTTGTTGTATGCTAAATACACTTTTCCTGAAAGAAACATACACTTTTAGATACAACTTACTTTTGCCCGCGTGGTCTCATAGGAACATTGTTTCGGGGTAAAAACTATCCTATGTGTTATCCAAGTTACCCTAGAATCAATGCATGAACGTTATACATTAAAATAAGCCAGTAAATCACCAATCATGTTTTCGTATCCTAATGGTTGTTCTTTTTTAAACTAAAACAGGCATTAAGGAATCCTAAAAAATAATCATCAAAATCGGACTCCATGAAAAGTTTAGCACGATTAAACATAAAAAATCACGTTAGTTTAAAAATAAATTGTTTAAGATTATACCTTCCCCAACATGATTTAATGTAGGTTTCGATTTAGTTGCAGCATTTCTGAATTCTCGTAGTAATTCCTGGACTTTGCCCTGATGACAGGCTCTTTGCACGAAAAAATTATGTGGATCCACTATATGAGATATGTAGATAAGTTCTTGATCACCTGCAATGTAGAAACGAAATAATATTTAATGACGATCGAAGTTTACTACGTGTATATACACGTTTTGCGATTTTTGTGGTCTTAATTGTAAGTTAGCTAGCTACACATATGTTCAATTTGCATCAACCCTTACTTATCACTTCTACGTGCAAATCTATTTTATCGGTGCCCTTTCTACTAATGCGGCTTTTTTAATGGCCTAAACACATAAGTGCATTGCATCGCCGCCACGCTAGAATCGGCAATAGCGTCACTGCGGATGATATCGGCGCGGCACTATTTATTTATCTAAAACAGAGTAATATCCTTTAATAACAAATAAGCAATAATTTTCCCACGATGGTTCATGGCAGAGAAAAGTCTATAACGCCGTAACGCAACCCGACGATTTTACCGGCGCGGCGCCGCAACGCAACGCTGTTTTGTGTTTAGGCTCTAAGGGTATTTGCATTAGAAGAAAGTTTAATTGAGAATGGAGTGTTCGAAACAATTTGATATTTACCTTACCTATTCCTGCCGCCATAACGTAATGACGTGTTCCGGTCCGGAGGGTAAAGTAGCCGGTAATCTTACTTTTGCTCGAGGCCTAACATCCTGACCTCAGGTTGGCAACGCACCGTTACCATCTTTGATGTCTCTAGGCGGCGTGAATTTCTTACCATCAAGGAATCGGTCTGCTTGTTTGCCTTCCTTTAACATAAAAAAATATGATTCAGTAATTAGTCTTTAATTACTACATACTCATAGGCTAGTTTTATGGTAAATATTTAATCAACAAATGTTCAAACGCTAGCTTAAGATAAGTCTTTAATTATAACAAACTCAAAGGTTAGCTTATTAATTAGTCTTTAATTATTACAAAAACAAAAGCTAGTTTAATAACAAGTTTTTAATTATCTTGGACCCTATACTTACTTACCTTATTCTTGGACCCTATGGTGATAAGAGAGTGAATGATGCTGGTAAGCATGTTGTAGATTTATGTGTGGAAAGAAATCTTCTTGTGTCTACCACAATGTTTCAGCATAAGGACATACATACGTATACATGGAGAAGGAATGATCAAATGAGTATGATAGATTTGATTTTGGTTGATAGTCGCCTCCGGAAGTGTTTAATGGACACGAGAGCCTTCAGAGGCCCAACTCTAAACACGGACCACTACTTGGTTATTAGCCGGTTTAGGGTCTGTTTAAGAAGTGGAGGCACTGGCGAGTACGTGTTCCATTTGAAGGACTTGAAAGGATTAAGAGTGAAAAGTTGCCAGACCCGAGTGTAGGAAGCATGTATGAGAGTCAAGTCCAAGACAGGCTGAATAGTGTGTACCTACCAAACTTAGACGTGGATGACTGTTGGAATGTTTTGAAAGATAGCATGGTTGATGTTGCGAAAGAGGTGTGCGGGAGTGCAAAGATGCACAAGTTTATGAATGGTGACGTATGGTGGGATGAGGAGGTAAAAGCCTTCGTTGAAAAAAAGAAGAAAGCTTGGCTAGAGTATGTAGCATGTTTGCAGTCGAATGACAGTATAAAAGATTTGAAGAAAGAAACGTACCGTTGTTGCAAGAATATCACCAAACACTTAGTGAAAGAGAAGCGCAAAAGGGAAAGTATGAAACTAGAAGAGAGGTTGGCTAACAACTTCGAGATGAACACCAAACTCTTTTGGAGGGAAGTGAAGAAGTCTCGGAGTTGTTCGTCTGCCTCCAGAATGAATAGAATTAAGTCTAAGAGTGGTGATATTCTTGCAAGCACGCATGACGTGTTAAAACGGTGGACTGAATTTTATGGAGATATGTATGAAGGTGCCCAAGATGCTGTCGCTGGGTCCGAGTACTCAAATGACTCGGAAATAGCGGAGGCATCTGACGGCATTATGATGGGAGAAGTTGAATGGGCGATAAGAAGTGTGAAATATGGTAAGGCTGCGGGAGTAGATATGGTTACAGCTGAGATGATGAAACTTGGTGGTCTTGCCGTCCGGGACCCTTTCTGGGTTCTTTGTAACAAATGTTGGAAGACCGGCAGAATACCCGAAGACTGGCGACGTGCGGTCATCGTGCCCTTGTATAAAACCAAGGGTTCACGCATCAAATGTACAAGTTACAGGGCCATTAGTTTGATCAGTTTAGCATCAAAAGTGTATGGAAAAATAGTTGAAAGGAGGATGCAACGGATGTCTGATGGAACATTGTGGGAGGGTCAAGGCGGTTACAGGTCTAGAAGAGGATGTACGGATCAAGTGTTTTCGCTCCGCAACATTGTAGAGAAGCATCAGGCTGTGGGTCAGAGGGTTTTCTGCGGTTTTTTGGATCTCGAAAAAGCATTTGATAGGGTTGTACGTAAAGAACTTTGGGACATTTTCCCAGATTATGTGATAGTCGGGTCCCTGCTGGGTGCGGTGCAGTCAATGTATTTAGACTGTAAAGCATGCGTGCGGGTGGATGGCAACATATCGCCTTGGTTTGATGTTTATATTGGCGTCAAGCAGGGTTGTGTGTTGTCAGTACGCTTGTTTATCTTGTATTTGGACAAACGTCTGCAAAGGTTAAGATCATTGAATGTGGGAATGCGTATGGGTGACCAAGTGGTGAACTGCCTGCTTTATGCAGATGATGCTGTACTTTTGGGTTCTACACCATCTGAGCTGCAAACACTGGTCACAGTTATGGAAGAAGATTGTAAAGAAAGGGGCTTACATTTGAATGCGATGAAAACCAAAATAATGGTGTTTGAGAGAGACGTGGCCAGAACGGATGTAAGAGTTTTGGTTGATGATGCAGTGATGGAACAAGTGAATAAAATTGTTTATCTTGGTTGTGCTTCTAGCAGGGATCGAAGGTACACCGCGGATGTAGAGAGGAGAGTGAGTGCAGGGAATAGTGTGAATGGAGCGTTGGGTAAGCTATTCCAAAGCGAGGTTTTGAGTCAAAAAGCTAGACTCGCTATGCATAATTCTGTGCTTATCCCAACGTTATTGTATGGAAGCGAGAGTTGGGTATGTCAAAAAGAGCATGAAAGTAGGATAAATGTAGTCGAAATGAGAGCACTACGGAAAATCCGTGGTGTAACGTTCGCTGACTGCATTCGTAACAGTGAAATCCGAGAAAGAGTCGGATTGAAAGAAAGTGTTGGTTGTTGTGGTCGCAAATTGCGAAAGGGCATGCTCCGCTGGTTCGGTCATGTGGAAAGAATGACAGATGAAAGATTGACAAAGCAGATATACAATGTGAATGTGGATGGATGTAGGTACCCGGGGAGACCAAGGCTGACATATCACGATCAGATCAATCGGATTTTATCCGAGGGTGGTGTCAAGAGTCTCCGAAACCGGCGTGTTTGTATGAAAAGGGTAATGAATGTGAAGGAAGCAAGACAGGTTTGTGAGGATCGTGAGGTCTGGAACTCGATACCCTCTGCCTACACCTTAAGGGACTTGGCGTGAAGATATGTATGTATGTGTGTAATTATCACAAACTCAAAGGCTAGTTTAATAATAAATTGTTAATTATCACTTACTCAAAAGCTAGCTTAACAATAAGTCTTTAGTGATCACAAACTCAAAGACTAGCTTAACAGTTAGTCTTTAATTATCTCACACACACACAAAGGCTAGTTTAATAATAAGTCTTTAATTATCACACACACAAAGGCTAGTTTAATAATAAGTCTTTAACTATCACACACTCAAAAGCTACTTTCTTAAAATGCCTTCACTCAAATCAACTAATGGCGGATGTTCAATTTGTATTAACCTTTACTCGTCACTTCTACGTCTTTCTCATTTTTTTCGATCCCTTTCGACTTACGTGTCATTGTAAGGATATTAGCAGAAAATTTATTGAATTGTTTGAAATACTTTATACGATTTAGTTACTATTTTTTAAATATCAAATACTCAAAAGTAGTTTCGATCCCCTGAATTCAGCGTCAAAGTTCGCCAGTGCCTTTACTTTTGTTTTTTCTTTATAATGTGAGCGGTGAAAAAAACTTAAAACAACTGGAGTCACGACTAAACCCCTAAGTGTTAAAAATTACCAAAGACTAAATAACATACCTTCGCAAAGTTGTTTAGGACGTCGACTGTCAGGGAACGGAGGGACTTGCTCCACTGGCATTTTATTGTATAGTTTAACAACTGCAAAGAAAGCAATATCATTTTAATTATCATTAAAAAATCATAAAACAGTTAAAAAAAACCTACTAAAATAACAATTGATATAGTTAACAATTTAGAGCAGAAAATTCTCTTAGGGTACATACATGTGGATAATGTTAAGGTCACATAATTTGAAATTCAATTATTATGATAAACATGTTACTTGCATACTTTTAAACTTTTTGTTATTATTTCTATCCTAGTTTATTAGTTTCGGTATCAGTGACTTAATTTCTCTATGAAGTAATAAATTGTATATATTATACAGGGCTTTCTAAAATTAGGTAACGATATTTTAACCACGGACTCGCAATGCGTGTCTGGAAACATAAAAAATAATAAAAAAATCTAAAACGAAAAATAAATAAAATATTACAAAAAATAATTCTCGCAATAACGCATGGGGTTCAACGGACTCCAAACGGACTTTAGTTATACATTCAGAATGTCCAGGTAAAATATCGTGCACTAATTGGAAAAGACCTTATATACAACTGTTGCAGTACCTACATACTTTTATATACACTATATAAAAGGTTATATACTATATAAAAGTATGTAGGTATGCAAAAGTTTGCCAGTATTTTTATTCATAATCACCAATATTGTTTCCAAATTAAATATATTCTTTGGGTCAAAACATACAAGTTTGTATAAATTAATATTTCTATTTCTTTTTTTGAAACCGAGTTAGTCTCATTTTTTTAGGAAACAAGGCTGAGGACTTAGTGTCTTTGGCTAATCGTTGGTGCCCTGGGTCTCCCTCTGCCTCTCTTTTCAGCGACATTTTTAGACAAAAATTCGGCGGATTTTCTAGGATAAGAAATACCCTATAAATAGGTAGTCCAAGCTACCAATGGAACGGTAACACTCTTGCATAATGTACCGCTTACCTTACTCACCAAACGGAACACAAAAGCAGCGAGCACTTTAATTATTACAAATGGTATTGACGCAACATTCTACTAAAACAAACTACCATAGCACAAACAATGGTATCTTACAAGGAAAGCTTGTGCCTGAAGAATCGCTATGGATAGAATTAAGAGAAGAACAGGAACCACTCTTGGAGTGGTAAGTGGGAGCCTTTTTAATAAACATGGAATTTTTTTGCGGTACTTCCTTCTCTACAACTGCTTCTGGCTGTTTCTTTGTTTGTCTTACATCTGCAAAAACACAATTAAGTACAATCATGTTATTCTAATTTAAATAACAATATTTTAGTACATTAAATATTTATATTTTATTTTAGTAACACTATGGAAGAGAGAGGTCTTCAAAACAAGTGTTTATTTCTTAGAAAAGATATTAATCCATATTAATATTTCAATTGGGAAACCTTGTTTGTTACCTTTTTACAGCTAAACTACTGAGCCGATCTTGATGTAATTTGGTATGTAAATAGTTGAATATCTGGGAAACACGGGATTTATTTCCGTCGTTTAAGTTTCTGCGTAAGTAAAGTGCAGTATGCTGTGAGTACACTCATAATTAGTAGACAAAAATGAGGGCGCTACTAACAAGACAACACCAAACTACGAAAAGTTCCCCTAGGAGTAAATTATTCAAAAACGAAGAGTCGTTTTAAGCGTGTCAATGAAAAAATTTATAGCAATGTGTACTGTTATTCAAATTTCTTCTCAAATTCTATTAAATACAGCTTGAGCACTGTAAATGAGTTCTCGACTCCCACTACGAATAGTCTTGTTCATTAATTTTAAATGTCTGGATTTAGTATGAAAAAAAAAAATCGGCGAAATTAGCATTAAACAAAATGAAGTTGAACATGTGGAATCAAACAAAATATTTAACATTAATATACTCCTAGCGGAGGTTGTGACATGTTCTCATTGTGTAGCAAGAAATAAAACTTACATATTATGTCTGTCTTTTTAATAAGATATATTTAAAATAATTATTTCTTTAAAAAAACTTCAGAAGTACCTTTGATCATATCTGGTGGGTAAATTATTGTTTGTGGTGGAGGAGGCATTTCAATGTTCTCTTCAACTAGTTGTTTAGAAGAATACAACTTATACCCAGGATTTTGGTCACCATCCAGGCTTATAAAGTCATTCAGGGTATTCAAAAGTTCCTCATTCACTTTTACCCTGAATTCAATGCAAAAAGCAATATTTAAAAAAACCACCTTCACACCCGTCCACGACTAGCCGAAGACACTAAGTCCCACAATGTGATAGGTGTCAAGCCTATCGCCAACTGGGCACATTTCCAATCCCGAACAACATTTTTTTTGTTTCAAAATTGGAAAAACCCAATTTTCTTTTTGTTGCCCGACCCGGGATTCGAAGCTGGGACCTCATGCTGTCAAGTAAAAAAAGTGAACCGCTAGACCACAGAGGCGACTAAGACATTTTTATAAGACAGCTAACAAGCTTGTCTGATGATAAAACTACCACCATCTATGGACATTGTAAATATTACTCCTGCATAATTATCTTACGGTCTGGATCTTGGACCAAGTGTGCATTTTACTGACTACCTGAACATGAGCATTTTGAGCACTGTGGTACCAATCCGGCCGAGTTGCTATACACACATTCCTACACCTAGATGACAGACTACTCTGATTGGACGACCAAGATCAAGTTACTAGACAAAATACCAAACTGCACCGAACCAAAGTTGCAAATATATTAATGAGAGGAAAAGATTGTCACATCCCCAACCATTTCAAGTAGCATGAAAATAGTAGCCACCCTAATTGCAATTGCTAAGAACCTTACTGCAGTACAGTACAAAGATAAATTTTAACAACTTTTGAAAAATTATAGTGCTTGTCTTGTAACTGATCTAAAGTAGCTCTATCTACTATCTAAGCTAGGTTATTGAAATGGGCCATTATGCATGTTATCATTATTATTTATCTCATGTTATAATGTATAAACCTTAAATATTCACAGGTTTTTGCCTAAAATAATATTTAAAAAATACTTACTTCAAAGGTTCCTCTGGTGTATCTTGTTTCAAATACCAAGGCATGTCTAAAACTTCTTTGCTGTCTTCCATGATTTTTGCCAAATTCAGCTAAACATATCAATGATTAATTTAAAACTGATTAGACACAGATATTAAGATATTTTAATTTTAGTAAATTTTCTGAATAAATAATTTTCTGAATAATTGTAAAAGTTAATCAATAAATAAGTAAATAAAGGTGAAAGTGGAGGAAGCTAAGCAGGACTAAAAGGATTGTAAGATTTTGCACTAGATACTCTCTGCCTTCCGAGTAAGGAACTTGGCATGAAGATATGTAACGATTTATGTATGTATAGTGTGTTTTCTATTGGTCATGTGGTCATTGGATAGGGTAGGTTGCAACAACTGAATAGCAACATTTACAGCACCTATAGACGAATGGTTGTCCCTTTCATTCAGACTTTGCCGTATCTAGTTTGTTTGGCTTTTTTGACTGAGTTGAAAGTAAAATCTTCGTAAATATCAAAAAACTATTTGACAAAAAAAATCTTACCTGTTGCAAATTTTTTGGATCTATAGACTTTATGGCATCTATAGTTTGTTTGCCCTTTTTCAACGACTCAAAGATAGTGTTCTTTGCAGAAATCAACGATTCTTCTTCAGCTGATTTAAATTCCAATAATTTTGTAGTAATCTCATCCTTTTGCTTTTGAACCAGTGCCATCAACCGTGAATAATGTTGCTCTATATCATTTAACAGAGCCGATGTAAGAGAGGGACTTGATTCGTTTTCCATATTTGTTAAAGTATTTCCAATATCCTGAAATATTTCTTGTTTATTTAGCAAATAAAAAAGAAACTTAAGTTAAAATGTTTATTAGAATTACATTGTTTTGTAATTAACTGTTAACTTGTTTCCGTCAAGGCTTGGAACCGGTACTAACATACCGGTATTTAGCGGTTCTTTCCATTTCGATACTTGGATACCGGTTCCAAAGTGAGTACCGGTACTCCGTATACCGGTGTCGCCCAGATACTCTACTCAAATGTTTGAACTCTGTTTGATCTAGGTTTGAACTATGCTAAGACAAAGTCAGTTGACCTCGAAAACTAACTCTGCCCATGATGTGAACACTCCCAAGATACTAATGAAAGCATGAACTTTATTGACTAGTTAATGTCTAGTGTACACTGAGCCTAATAATCAGGGTTAAGAACGAATTACATGGCATTGGTAAACAGGTAACATGTCAATCCAAAAATTTAAGATTGACTGAAAAACATAATCAACTGTTATCCGAAGTCGGTTACAAATGTTGATATACAAAATAAAACTTCGAATACGAGAATTCAACTCGGCGCGGCGTAGCGGGTTGCCGCTCCGTACGTCCTACACTGATAGATAAAAACGAAAATTGGCAACGTCGCACTTGTACTTCACGGGTACCTTAATAAGATATCGGTTTTTATTAATACCGGTATTCGCTTGGTACCGGTATTCGCACCAAGCTCAAATATACCGTTACTCAAAAATACCGGTATTTCAAGCCCTGGTTTCTGTTATATCTGTGCGATAGTGTTAGATAAATAAGAAAATCTTCAAATACATTTTAATGTTGTAATGATGTTTATTCAGCACAGTCACTACAGATGGATATTTTATCTTTATCATGAAATCGTGTTTACACTTTATACTAAGTTTAAATTCAATTTAATTTTGCAGGACTACGAAAATTTAATTCATTTTGTAATATGGTACTCTGATAGGTTATGAATATGAAAGTGTTTTCTCTTGGTTTTGTGACCCATTGCAGTTGTCCCTAAAGCCAACCCTTAGCTAAGAATCTATGAACAATAATTAATTTACTTGCAAATAACAATCCTACCTAAAAGGGAAAATGTCGTTCTTAAATACCACCTTTGGAAACTGTCTTAATTAGTATGAGACAAGATTTCTATTTGATTTAATAAAGAAAAATTATTTATTAACATATCTGAATAACTTAACATTTTATAGAAAGAAAAAATCTCACCCCATCTACATCTGAACATGTTCTGGTAAAAGCCTTTTCTAATTATAGTATCACCTCTGTGGTCTAGAGGTCTAGTGTCGGAATTAATTTAATGAGGGCCCAGTCTCCAATTTGGCAACAAAAAGTATGGAAATTTGTTTTTAAATTCGATATGTGGCAAGTTGGCTATAGATTTACCACCTACCACATTGTGGGACTTATGCCCGATTTCACCAAGAGCCCCTATATTTAGGGGACCTTTTAACGTGTTTTAGGGGACGGTTTTATATTGAAACAGTCCCGTAAATAATGTTAAAAGGTCCCCTAAAGTATAGGGGCTATTGGTGAAATTGGGCATTAGTGTCTCACATTAACATTAAAGAAATTAATATATATTCATAAATACAAATATCAAGTTAATTATTAAAAAAATTAGGCATAACAAATTGAAAACTTACAACAGCAGTCTTGCTAAATCTTTTTAGTATTTCATCAAGTTTTGGTGAGATTTCTCCTAAATCAGCCAAAAAATCTTCATTCTGTAACATAACAGAATATATTTATTAGTGAGCAATTAGATTTTTTTAAATACAGCTACAGGTATTACAAATTTAATTATTAAAATTAATCAAAATTAGTAAATGACTTGTAGTCTATTTGTCCGAAAGATTTAATGCATGCTTTTTGATTGATATAATTTTAACATCATTAATAATAAAAGAGCTTTAATAAATTAAAATAACAAACACTAATCTCAATATATATTTAGTTGAGTTATGACAATTTTGATAAAATTACCACTTCTTGGATGGAAACTGCATTGTGATTTTTGCAAGACTTCTCACCGCCAACCATTAAGCAGTCCATGCAAATAGATTTTTCACAGTCCTTGCAATAATATCCTAATAGCTTATCCTTATGTATACTGCATGTGGGTTGCTTGTGATCTAACTCTGTTAAATTCAGTTAAAAAAAATATTCTAATAATACAATTAATATAGTCCCCTAATTATTAGCTACACACCAATGTTAAATAAATTTTGCAACTCAATATCATGTGAATTGGAAAATGGAATCTCATATGTTGTTTTATTGAACACAAGAGCAGAATATTATTAACATTCCGTAACAAATAAATTTAATAAAACCAATAAAATAATTTATTGTTTACTATTAACCAAATGTTATTAATTCGTCAGTATTGTGTTAAGTACTTAAAGTGACATACTTAATTTCAATTTTCAATATAACATGAATCAAGGTTCAAGAGTAATCCTACTGGTTTTCATGTTCAAGAAATATAAACAAGAGAGAAGTAAAGTAGGTCTATGCTAGGGTGACATAGCCTATAAATATAAAAGTATCTAAAAGTATCTTCACGCCCATATCCCCGAAGAGGTAGGCAGAGGCACAACCAGGGCACCCACGACTAGCCGAAGATACTAAAAGCCTAAGAATAAGAAGCATAAGAAGCCTATAAATATATAAATAAAAATATAAAGTACATTAAGCACATTAACCACAAAATGCAATATTTAGCATTGTTATATAATTTTACTCAATTTGTAATAGAATCACATCAAGAACATATAAGAAAAATACTTGGAATAAATAAATCCCATTTAATTCCAAAAACTAACTTGAATCTAATTAGGATTTCAGTTATTTAAGATTTAAACAAACTGATCCAACCCTTTTTTTATTCAACCTAAAGTAACAAATTCCTACTTTTGTAACGAGTGTTATTTAACAACACTAATACATAGAGATACTTAAATAAATAATTGGATAAATTCATCAAATATGCAGAACCAGAAATATAAACATTTAGAAGTTCATTACACAAATGTCAGCCCATGTTGTAAATTGTACCTGTGCCTCACATTGCTGTCAGTCACATGTATTAGCACTCCTAATGCAACTTAACCTACTCGACAGAACAGAGTGGTAAACCAGTTGTTCAGTAGTTGACAATTAACTTATATATTATACCCCATAAATTTCAGAATTATTTTAAATTACAGATCTCTATTAAGATGTAAAGCCAGCCTACTATATATACTATTGCCATATTGTTATTCAAGCCAATCTAACTGTCTCCAGTGGTATAGATCCTACAAATTATCTGTAGAATTAGGAAGTTCTTAGCATTCATATAAAGGCCATTGTTACAACACATCTTTGCACAATATTAGTATCAAGTGTGGCATTTTATCCTTCACAAATGCTCTAAACTCTACAGTTAATTGTCAAAGAAACCCCATCTTATAGATTTCTTAGCCAGATTTAATAATCAATTACATGTGAATACCTACCATTTTCTATAGATCTTTTCTGATATTTGTTGGCTTAAAATGATGTTTATATAGTCTTAAATGTTTTAATAGCATATACATATGGAAATGCTTACCAATGTTTTGAAGAACATGATTTTTGAAAATTACAAAGTTTTTGTGAGACTTATTAAAGCAATTATTACAAACAATTATTCCACATTGTTGGCACATTTTTGATGTTGGACTGTGACACTCAGCACATTTACCTGTAATTGTAAAACATTACTAATATTAAAAAAAAATACAAAACATATATAATGAGTATTTCACAACAAAGATCTCCTTAGGTATGCATTACAAATACAAGCTACATTGTTTTTTCGGCTTTACATATATTAATACTTTCAGCGCCATGCTTATCCTTTACAATACACACTGTATTGAAAATATAAGGCTTGGTGCTGAGAGTGTTAAATTAATCTGTTTCATGAGTCTCAGATTTTATAGTAATAATATAACAGTCTTCAAATAGGGCTCATAATTATGAAATGGAAATTTACCTTCGGCTGATCTATCTTGCATGAGAGCTTTAATATCAATGAATGGTTCTTCATCTTTCTTTTTATTTGTATCTTTAGTCTGAAACACAATTATTTTAAAATTATTAGTAAGTATTTAAGCAAAAATAATTGTCTGTTGCCAATAATATGTTTGGTTAGAACATACCTCGATAATATATTGAAGAGTAAGCTCCCCAAGCATATAAACATTAACTGGAAAGAAACTGTATAATGATACTTTATTTTGTTTTAGTGCAGTTAAATCGCCAGTATTCACTTCCTTGTAACATACTTTGCATTCTAAGGGCTCAGCAAATTTTATGATATTTCTAATACAATTTTCACACATGGAATGTCCACATGATAGAAATAATGGAATGTTTCCATGTTTATGAGAAGATAAGGCTGAAAACGAGAAAAGTAATTAATGTTAAAAGTGCTTAAAGGGTAATTCCCCGTAGCTACTTTTAATGAAGCACCGTCGATAAACAAATTATCATTTCTTTATCTACGGCGAATATTTTGTTTTAAGCTTTATTGCTTAAACAATTATGAAATCTGGGGATAATATTCATCTAGAAGGTCAAAACGAAATTTTTAAACTTACATGTTAACTGGTAAAATTGACTGCAATTTGGGCAAATTTTCTTTATTTTTGTATCCATTACAAACAAGACTTCCGCGAACACATAAAATGTGAAACAATGGTGAAAAAAGAGATTACTGGGCGAATTATTCTTAATCAAAAGAAAGCTCGCCTGCCGTCAACTTTTTCGCAGATACCGGCAACTGGCGAGCAAGAGTAAATCAAAATTCAAAACCAAAGAGAATACAATACTACGTAAGAAGAGACGGGACTTCATAGAGAAAAAAAAAACACCAAATGTCAAAATAGAGAGACCATTCTCAGCCAACCTGAAAAGTACCTTACCAAAACTACCAACATTATGAAAAAATAATAGTGATGTGCATTCTATCGTTAGTCGCTATCGATATCGATAAAATCAAAATTATGCAGATAGGGTTCCCATGAATA
>NJDD01003317.1:22785-36837 GCA_002245505.1 Calephelis nemesis | reverse complement strand
ATGCAAGGAATTCTGTAAACTACTTATTTCAGCCTGTAAAGTAACCATTCCTAATTCATATTTATTTAATTTGCTTTTAGTTTGCTTTTAGTCTTAATACAATTATTAATAATAACTACTTGAAATAAAAAATATATGATTTGTGGGGACATGCCAAAATGACTGTTGTGCTCTATTTTTGAAACCCCTCTAAAACGGCCGAAAACCGGCATGTTTACCCTACCTATTCTATTATTTTGTGGCAGGTTTGTTTTAAAACTATGATAGGTATCTCCTAAGATGTACCTTACTTAACGTAAATACCTACTTTCGATTTCGTTATTCATAAAGCGTTTATTTGGTTAAGGATATATATTATGTTTATGAAAACATCTCAGCCAATAATGCATTAGTATAAAGCGCTATAGTGAGTCTATCTTGGCTGGTTTTTTATTGTAATTTTACAAATTTGTCACAAATGATTTTGGCTTAGATTTAACCTTTTAAGCAGCGCAAGCAACGGAAGCTCTAAACGACAAATATTGTTATTGAAGATAAGACCATTATAATAGGTCCTTTTATAAAAAAATACCGCATGGTACTCGGCCTTTGATATAATTGGTTCAATTCAATCCTACCTTTTAAAAGTGTGTGAAAAACAAATACTTTCTAAGATTTCATTACAAATATTTTTTTTCATATTTATGATATTGGAAGACAAACAAGCCGACGGATTTCCTGATGTTTAGAAATACCTAATCAATCTAATAATCAGCCTAGAGACAACAAAGGTGGTAATGGTGCGTGGCAACCTGAGGCCGGTATATTAGGCCTCAAGCAAAAATAAATTTACCGGCTACCTCTTCCTCCAAACCGGAACATGTCAACGGCAAGCACTGACGTTATGGCGGCAGGAATAGGTGCTGCAGTGGTACCAATCTGGGCGATTTGTTACAAAATTCCACCACCTTGTCTGGTGTCACAGTGTTCGTGTCGGTAAGCCTATGCCGCCTATTATGAGCTGCCTTGCAGGAAGGTAGATGGTCTGTTCTGCAAAGAAGCCCGGACTAAAACCGGAAAAGACCAATGAAGAAAAAAAAGCTCCTTAAAAATAAAAACCATACCTAACTTATTATTAACTTCTTCCATAGCCTTCATACCCTTGTCTTGTAATGGCACAACAAACCAAGGTTCCAAATCTTTTGGTAAGCCCTCATTAAAACTATGACGTGGCAAATTTTCTGTTGTGTAAATGCATTGGGTCATTCTGTCGTGAAGTGGTGCAGCCAATCCTTCAAACATAATTTTAGTGACTTTTTTTGGTTGAGTGAAGGTAATAAGGTATCGTGTAGAAACCTCCAAACGGACAACATCATGTAAACCAACACTTCCACAAATCTGAACACTATTACTTGAATCAGCTGTTGAAAAATTGAATCTGAAATATGAAATAATTGATTGACACAAACTAAAGGTGAATATTAAACTAAACTGCATATGCGTAACAAATTCTTCATGAACATGAAAAACGGAACCCTTATAAATTCTTCATGTTTGTGTGTCTGTCCGTATGCCACAGCCAATTTTTTTTTTAATTTTTAAAACTGTAGTATATTGTACTTTTGTATGTAATTATACTGTACTTGTTATTGTACTTAGTAAAAAGATGTATTCTGTGAACCGCATTAAGATTTTCACACAAAAAAAAAAAACAGTAGTAACAATATTAGTTCAATATATTAAATATATTGAACTATTATTGTTGGTTTGTACAAAACATAAACTTACTATGCACTAAAACCTTCCTCAAGTAAATCGCAAACAGACAGACGCGGCGGGGGATTTTGTTTTATAATATGTATTGAATGGGTTTTGACAACATGTAGTTTTTTTAACTATAGCCCATTTTTAAAAACCACAAATAAAACTTTTGTAATTTGTAAAAATTCTTAAATATACTATGGAATAAAATGGTCTTTGCTGGTCAAAAATAAGTAGTGCTTTGGGGCATCCAGTAAAAATTCTAATATATATATCTCAAATCAATGCTTGATACAATGGAACATTTCAAGGGTCAGTCCAGCTTGCACAAGGCCAATTTATTTTATACATTTTAGATCTAAGTAGATCATAAATAAGTCAGTTAAAGAATTGATTACCAAGAGTGTATTAGGTAAAACAGAAACAGATATGACAAACAAGAATAAGCATTTCTAATATATCGGATAGATCGTAATTGAAGGCTTATTATCAATCTAAAATATTCCTTCCTAATCTGTACAATAAAAGGTAAAATCCCTTTCTTAATATATTAGTTCAATTTCATTTTAGACTTACACGAGTTAATCTGTCCTTCAGCTTATTTATAATATTGAATCATTGGACTAGTGAGGCGGCGAGGCTCGGGTTCGATTCCCAACGGGGGCAGGCATTTGTGTGATAAACATTTAGGTGTCTGCATTTCCGGGTCTGGATGTTTATACAATCTATTCCAATATCTATTTAGATATTTCTATGTATTAGTATCACTGACTAACACCCATAGTACAAGCGTATAATTTGCCTACTTTGGGGTTAGATTCAATATGTGTAACTTGTCCAGAAATATCTATTTATTTATTTTATATAGAAAATTAATATTCAACCAATATTCAGCCAAGATATAAAGAATCAAAAATCTAGATGATTCATTTAAATTTTACTTGTATATTTGAAACACCAATTGTAAATAATTTGGAACATTCAACTTGAAACTAATTTAAACTCTTTAAAATTGAATGATTTCATAAATACTTAACAATGATGTAGTACTCATTTTTTGAAATGGTATATGGTTTTTACAACACGGAAATACTAATTTCATTGCTAAAATTTGTTTTGAAAAATCGAATTTTAGGTTAGTTTTTGCTATAGACCCTTAATAGAACAGATGAAGTAGGTTCGGGGTGTTAGGTATTTTTTTTAATGTACTCGGAGAAAACTGCGTTGGCAATAATTGTAGGCGCTAACATTTTTTTTTTTTGTAGAAAAACCATGCTCATTGTGTATGCCTTGCCTGTTTAGATTCCGAGCACTACCTTCGAAAAAATTGAGAGCACCAATCATATTATGTTATCACAAAAAATTGTTCCCTGCTTTTTTTTTAATGAGCAGAAGCGATTTTCACCCTAAACTTTTTTTTAATTTTCTCAAAAAGAATATACTTCCGCGCTGCGGTTATACTTGGGTAAGGTTCTAGAGTCCCCTCTTCCCACTTTCATTTTCGTGAAATTCAGGGCATGCCATTCCAAATTTTACCTTTATTTTTTCAAATTATTCTAAGTCAACATTGAATAGTAATAAAAAGGAGTACTTTTAGTAGAAAGTCAGATACTTAGTTGGAGATTATTTTTTCTAAATATAAATATATGTAATTATCCAGCACTAGGTTAAATAAAAAAAAATCGTTACCTATTAAGAAACCAAATAAATCAAATTACCTGGGTCCTATCTCAATAATAATCTGATTGTCACCCACAAATTTATAAACAGATTCATTTCTTAAAGAGTGAGGTTGAAGAGGAGAACTTAGAAGCCACTGAAGAACTTTTATTTGATTAATGTTCAGATAATCACAGCCTTCAGCAAGTTCCACATGGTAGCAAAGTTCTGTAGATAATTCATTAACATCTGAATCCACAACTTTTAACTTTTCAAGTATTTCTTTAGTTTTGTGGGCACTAAAAGCCTCTCTCGTAAAAAATCTTATAATACACATGGCACTATAATCGAGGGTTTAAAGAAATAAATATTTTTCCACCCACTTAAGACATGAACCACACTACTGCTCTGTACAAAAGTTCACGAAATTTTAATTGGGCATTGGCTAAATGTTATGTTCGTACAGCGTACTTCGTAGTCCGTAAATTGTAAAGTAGTTTCTTGCATCAATGTCAAAGTTCAAAGCTTATCAGTTGAGAGATTATTGTACAGTACCAAAATAACAAGCAAACAAGCTTATGCAATAAATATCATATCATTTTAGATATAAGTAGTCGAATAGTGTTCTTTGCTACACAGCTAAACAGTCCAGCCAACTAAGTTTGTTTGTAATTTTTAAAATTAAATAATTTCGCGCCTAAATATTACAATGGTCAAAACCACAGATTAATTCAACAGTTTTTTTACTTTTTTTCTTTTCATTTTGCCACAGTTTCTATAGAAAAACATAGACGTATGTAATACGTAGTGATTACTTTCGCCTTGGCATTATAGGGCATTGCAGGGTATTAAACCATGGACCTATATCTATTAAACTAGGTTTAGCAATTCTGTTTTTATAAATGACTTTTGATTCGTCTATTCCTATTCTCCTAGAATTTAATATTTCATACTCCTTGGACGTATACTTCCTCCGGACATAATACCTATAGCGCTGCCTAACCATGCGTGAAACGCATTATTTATAACTGGTTTTAGTGTTTTACTCAAGAGTCAAAATCTTAGGCTGGTTTTAGTTTCACGCGGGCCGTCACTACGGATAGCTCCGTGCGTACTAATCTTTATTAAACTGTAGGAGCGTTTTAGAGTAATGCGGACGTGTTCGTACGGACGACCGTCCGCGCGGACAACTCCGCAGCTGTCCGCATGGCGCGTCCGAGCCACATAGCTATCCGTGCGAAGTGCTGCTTGTGCGCTTCTGCTTGTAGTGAGCGTTTTAGTCTCGTGCGGAGCTCACGTGTCAGCGTAGTACAATTATGGGGAGTCGTGGATATCACTATGTTGACACGAGTCGAGTGATCGAGGAAGTTCATTTTAAGAAATGTTTATGGAATGCCTCTGATCCACTATTCATATAGTGGATCACTATAGCCCTCAAATTGCCGTATAATGTGAAAAATTCCCCCGGCGACTACTCTCTGCCCTATTAAATAGTGGACATGTAGTCTCTTTCGCTTCAATTTTTTTTTCGGGTGTAACATAGGGCAGTTACATACACTTAATGGTCAATGGTCCAGGGCACTGATTATTTATTTCAGTTGCCAACTCAAAACGGAAAAGTGTGCATTAATTTATTACGTGTTTTATATTCTTTGGGGGATATGGACGTGAAGATACTCTCTGCCTACTCTGTAAGCAACTTGGTAATAAGATATGTATTTAAATTGATTGAACGCATTATGGAATTAGCATTCTGTTCACTATAGGTATGAAGTTCAGGGTGCTTATTATGTATCTCAGTTGCCAACTCCAAATGAAAAATTGTACATCAAATGACGTCATTTGTGTTTGCTATCTCTATTGTATTTCTGTTGGTCACTGGAGATAGCAAATATAAAACACGTCATTTGTGTTTGCTATATCTGTTGTATGTCTGTTGTTCACTGGATATAGCAAATATAAAACATGTCATTTGACAGTTACTTGATGTACACTTTTCCATTTTAGTTGGCATGTGAGATACATAATCAGCCCCATGAAAAGTCTCTGTTAATCAAAAAGGCTTGTTTAAGGATAGCGTTCCTTTGGACGGGGCAACGTGTAGTTCTCTTACTAGTCTGTGGACGGGGCGCATCGGCTAGAATGTACACTTTCATCCATTCAAAATGTCAACGTTTCATAAAACGCTAGAATAATCAAGACTTCAAGCGATATCATGCAGACGTTGAACCAAAGACTACAATACTCCGTTGAACAATGACCGAAATTGAATGGAAAAATTGAAGTTTGTGTGTATGTAAACGACGTAAAAAGTGTCAAAGGCTTGCCGTCAATTTCTTTTTTTAAGCATCTGGCATTAGTCCTAGATTATAGTTATTATAGCAAAGAGTTTGTAAGTATCCTACTTTAAAAAATTAAAGTAAAGTAGCCGGTAAACTAACTTTTGCTCGAGGCCTAACATCACGGCCTCAGGTTGGCAACGCACCCTTACCATCTTTGATGTCTCTAGGTGGCGTGAATTTCTTACCGTCAGAAAATCCGTCTGCTTGTTTGTCTTCCAATGTCTTAAAATAAATAAACAAATAAGTAGCAATTCGTGCTACTCAACATTGCAGATGATCGAAAATTGGAGGAGTAAAAAAATGAATTCGTAGTACACAAAATTTAGTAAGAAGAAAGAAAACAAGAAAGGCAAAAATTAACAAAAATGTTATTAAAACGAAATACTTAACAATTTACTATTACTTAAAAAATAAATATAAAACACGGGAAACGCGACTGACAATATGATTAATTCTAGAAACGTGGTATACAAGACGATCGCAGGCAAAACGAATGTTCGTTTCGTTTCCAAAACGAATTAGTCTCTCAAATCCTAGTTTCGGGCACGTTATTCTACGAATTTCTAACAATGTCATTCCTTCGCTCACGTTTCACGACGTACTATCGTCTATCGCCGTCGTCACGTTTTGTTTGGCATGAATGTTCTACGTTATTTGAGTTTGACACTTCAATGCGGGCCAAATATATTCCTATTTTTATGGCCAAAACGAAACGTTCGTGTCGAGACGACAGTGTTCATTCTAACCCTTCCATGGACGTTCCTTTCTCTTTGATTCTAACCCCGCAGCGCAACAATCCACCTAGATTATTTTCATAATATTTTTTTTTTATGGAGCAACGCCCAATGTGTCAAAATTCAAAGGCGCGGATTTGTGCAATGCACCCTGCAAAGAGAATATAATCACTACATCTTAAAAGACGGTCTTAGTACTTTAAAAAAACAATCAGTTTACATCATTGACCTCTAAGTATATGGCCATGAAATACCTACGAAAAAAGCCTGCCGTCGGCTACTAAATATGGCTGCCATATTGACATTATAAGGCTATCCAGAAAAATTAGAGTACCGATATCGATACATGATTTATTAGTGACGATTTATAGTTAAGGTAAATAGATAAGAATTATTATTTTTACTTTGTGATACTCAATTTGCTTATACCTAAATAGGGAAATGTAATGAAAAGAAAGAAAGAATATTAATTTACTTTTCGCGAGCATGTTTTTTTACATTGTAGCGTTCAAATATGTTTATTCGTTATAAGTTAACTCTTTATATTTATTACAAGATTCATTGTCATTACAAAAAAAATTGATCAGATTACATTCAAACTACTTTCTTAACTTTAAGTGAGCACTTGAAAGAATTCTTATTAAGCTAGACTGTGATTGATATTTTCAGTGACAATGATATACATTCTTATCATGTCCAAATATTATTTTCTGGGGACGTAAAAAATAAAATATCAACATTTGTAATAGTACATAACTATAATATTTGAATACTAAATATGGATTCTTGGCAAACATGAGAACTGTCATGACGTCACTTTAAATCGAAGCTAAAATGAGCATAGATAAAACTGTAGTTATCTCTTTCGGTGTACATAATATCAACATTTGTTAAAAGAGACAAAGAGATGTTGTGAAGTTATATGTCGATTCCAACGATATTTATACAACTAAATTTGCTATAGAACATTGTTGCACTTCTTTATGTATACCTATTTCTATGGTTTACATCGTTTACATGACACTAAGTTACCAACGAAATGTCAAACGTCACGTAAACGTCAGTTTTGTGATAAGTACGAATCTCACAGATAAAATAGGGCTCTTAAGCCTGTATTCATTTTTATTGACGTTGATACATTATAAGCTATTAGTGCTGGTGGCATACAACTGAAGCTCTTGTAAATTTATATTATCCGTATTAGATTTGAATCCGACGTATACTGGATTAAACCAAGTTGGACAAATGAGATCACAAAAGTGAAATGAAAGACTTAACCATATACGAGTATATGTATATATTTACAAAGAAATAAAGAAGTGTTGACAATTGATCACAGACGAGACATTTGTAAGAGAATAATGTTTAAAATGCGAAATACGTGTTTTTTATTGTCAGTTTCAAATTATTTTTGTTCCAAAGCATTTACCATTTTTTTTCGAAACAAGCTATCACTTTGGTTCCGATTTTATTTTTGCAGACGAATAAAAAAATAAAATATTTTAATCACATTTTCCGTACAGTTTTTAAATGTGACGCAATTCTAAAATCCATGGCCGGACTATAGCACAGCCTCCCAGGAGATCTAAGTAATAAATTTCAACGAGTTTTCCATCTTACTCGTGTTTCTAAAATAGAGTTATTATTAGTACATGAAGCAAATCATCTAAAGCATTTTGTCAATTTTATCTTTTTTTGCTAACTTCTAGGTACCTAACGACATTGTTTAAAATTAAAAATTTAGTTTTTGTACATTTATTTTTTACTTAAAGGTCCAACATGTGTTCGTGTAAATTTGTTATAAAAAGTATACATTGGCCACGAAATAATTCTTACGTTGAGACGAAGTACGTGCACGTTAAGATTGTTTTTGTTCATTGTATTTAGAGAATGTAGGTTTATTACAAGTTTTCTTAAACCGAACTTATGCTCTTTCCGTCGTTACTACAATAACAATATCTATTTCTTTAACTCTTTCTACATGGGAAAGAAATACTAACAAGAACACAATTAGGTACCTAATAAAACCATGATGTCATAGAACTTGTTATAAAGTAAATTCTCCACCAATATTATTACCCATGCATCTAGGTTCCGCGAAAGCTTTAATCTGTGTTTGTAACGTTACAAAAACTGTGTCGGCTGTTGTAAGCATAGCACGAAGAATATGACAAATTAATTAATTCTAACAATAATTCGCCAGGAATCAGGTACCTATACACAGAAAGTCGTAGTTACTTCGTCAGCTGACTTTGTTTCACAAAGCTTAGCTTTCGGAGTGTGTACCACATACATAATTAAATGTATTGTATTTTATTGGAGATTTATTAATATAAAATAATATTCTTTAGCAAGAGATAGTCACGTACCTAATACATATTGCTATATAATTTGTGAGATAGCTATAGGTACTAGGGTACTAGTATTTTTGGCTATTAAGTGTAGTATTTACACCACAGATTATATAGCCCTGGCCTATTTTATATTTGCTTTCGGTAACACTGCGTGCTGCCATTTTATTTTATTGCCTAAAATTTAAATTCAACATGGTGGATTGTGGTTCTGTTAATGCATAAAACGTTTAGTTATTTTGTGATTGCTGTGGCAAATTATGCATTTTGCATCGAAACGACATGATTAAAACTCTATATATTAAAATTTAATAATAGGGAGGTTTGTGATTTTGTTTCGGTTGCAGAAGCCCGAAATAACCTCCATCAACACAAGGCGGTGTTACGCTGGGGCTTACAGAGGCCCTTTAGTAGCTTGTATTGATTTTTCTAGATGTTTTGTAGTCAACCATGAATATGATGTACACGGTAAGTTCTTAAAATAAAGCTATTTAACTAAGAAATTAAATACAATACACAATCAGACGATAACAGTTGTAGTTAAAATTTCGTTTTTCGAAGTCCCATGTATTGTATTTTACCAAGACTTCTTTATATTTATTTTACAGGGTATTTTATTAGTACCTATTCAATCTTCATTTTCTTTTGAAGTTTTGATAAGTTGTTAAAGATTGGATAACCACTTTTGATTTTTTTAGGGAACCAGTACTGAGCAAGACACTCGCTTCAGCGACAAAGAAAAAAAACTAATGAAGCAAATGAAGTTTGGTGATTGCCTCACACAACAGGTGAACTAACCAAACAAGTCTATAATTTAGTGTAACTGACACTTAACACCCTATGTACACTAGTATTTTCTCATAGTACATACTATATCTCACTTGTTACATATACTTACACATTTTTACTCCGAAATTTTATTCTAAATCTAACTGCACGAGCAATAATAAAATAATTTTATAAAATATGAAACAGGTTTGCATATATACAGATTTTAAGAAACAATACTTTTAACAATTTCTTAATACTAAATTTTTAATGAGCACATCATAAACTTTTCTTTTACTGTGATGTGAATAACAACAAATGCTATGTTTATACTCTTGATTTATGTCCATCAATTGTGATCCTGAGCTCGAGTTGTGAGACTTCTGCATTATTTGGTTGGCACTTGCTGAGGGGTGGGGTAGGGACCAGTGATTGTTTTTAGCATCAGCATCTGCATTAATCGATGCCGATTTTATTGCTGATATTCAGGTTGTGACATGTCTATTGAATTCATGGCATTCCTTTAGCTGTGGCAAATTTTTAAACATAAAAAGATCATAAATCGTCACTTGTCATCACTTGTTCGTGCTAACAATTGGTTAACAAACACTGAAAATTCTCACCGTTACTAACACAGTGACATCTTACTAGGTAGTAGAGTTTATCAGCGACTCGCCCAGATTGGTACCACCTCCTTACCTATTCCTGCCGCCATAATATCAATGCTTGCTGTTGACATGTTTCGGTGGGAGGGTACGGTAGCCGGTAAACTGACTTTTGCTCGAGGCCTTACATCCCAGCCTCAGGTTGGCAACGCATCATTACCACTTTTGGTGTTTCTAGGCGCTGGGAATTTCTTACCATCAGGAAATCCGTCTGCTTGTTTGCCTTTCAATGTCATAAAAATAAAAAACAAACATGTTTTCTTGTTAATTTTTTAACAGGAAAATGACATCTTTGTTTTTTAAGCTTTCGTATGTTAGACCTCATATCCAATATGTGCATGCTCTGTCGACCCTCGTTAAATTTATTATTCAGCTTTTTAACCTCTTGCAAAGAATGTGTTATATCTCTTAATAATAACTTGAAGTAATATCTAAAAAAATCTGTATCATCTCAAAGAGGGATAAATTGTATATAAATTGATTATGATGTTGCATTTGTTATTTATTAAATAATTCTTAATTTAATTTTTATAAAAATTGATGCCTCTCAATGGTAAATTGCATATTCGAGACTAGCTGACCTGGCAAACTTCGACTAGCCTGACATAAACAGCGACCTACTAACAGTTTGTAAAGGAAAAATCAAGTATTGTTGTTTTCCTATTTTCCCTGCAATTTTTCTAGGTGAACAGAAATCACAAAAACATTCTCCTGAGAAAACTTCATCACTACATAGTATTATATAAAGTCGCTTCCTCTGTCCCTTTGTATACTTAAATTTTAAAACAACGCAACAGATTTCAATGCAGTTTTCTTTAATAGCCAAAGAGATAGAACAGGAAAGTTTATATGTATATTTCATAACCATGCGAAGCCAGGACGGGCCTCTGGTTTACAAATAACTGATTGGAGCAGTCTTAGAAGTGACATCAAATCCAGTAATCTAAAAGGTCATGCTAGAAAGCACAGTTTAAAATTACACACATGCAAAATTAATTCCAATAAGAACGACTGCTCTCCATACTGGACACGTCCGCTCTCATTGCCTAAATTCAGAAATTATATGCATCGCGTGGCATGGAACGCCACAGGTGTGGCGTCGTACGGCCCGCGTAATAACTGGGTATAATATATAATTATTATAAAATTACCATTGTTGTAATCCATCTTATCACTCACAACTTGTCACAAAGCAAATAGAAAGAACGTTTGTTCATTTCTTTACAAACATTCTAATGAAAGGTTCACTAAACAACACCTTACCAGCGATTCCCTGCAACTTTGACCAGATCATCAGTCCACCGGGTGGAAGGTCATCCAACACTACATTCTCTGGTGCAGGGCCTCCAGTCGAGAACCTTTCTTCTCCAGTGGTTGTCGGTTCTGGGAGCAATGTGGCCTTCCTATTGCCACTTCAGCTTGCTGAATAACCTTTACCCGAACGATGCCCATCCAAGTCGGATTTGGCGATCGACCTCTTTTTTGCCTGTTCTCTTGCGGATTACCGAATTACGGATCATATCTCTCAGAGAGACACTGAGCATAGCTCTCTCCATAGCACGCTGAGGGACTCTGAGCTTATTTAAGAGGTCCACATTTAATGGCTAAGTTTCAGTTCCATATGTCATCACTGGTAACTTAAATAGGTTATTTAATTTAGTAAGGTATTTCACACTTGCTGAAAATTGCCATTTATTATTGTTATTGTTAAAATTGTTTGCAGGTGGACATGTCCAAGGTGAAGCTCGATGTGCTGAAACCATGGATTACTCAGAAGATCACCGAAATTTTGAAGATGGAAGATGATGTAGTCATCGACTATGTCAATAACCAACTAGAGGAAAAGGTGACTAAAACACTTACATATGCTATACTTATGTTTTTTGTAAACCATGTAATCATTGCAGTTTCCTTCGACACTTTTGTTTGACATGCTAGGTTGTTTAAATAGAGTTGTTAAAAGATGAAGGAGACTGCAATTGAAGCGAGTAATATAATGTATTGATTGGCACTGGCTATTTCTATGGTCCCCCCGGCTAGTGCGCCGCCGCCGCCGCTGCCGCCGCCGCCGCCGCCGCCGCCGCTCCCGCTCCACTCTTTCGGAGGCTCTTAGCGTTCTGAATCGGTATTTACAGGGAATTAAATACTTAAACAATGCTATCTAAGAGAATAAACGCTGAGGATTACATTCTTGTGAACTTATTGAGCTCGGAGGGCGTTCAGAGAGAGATCTGACTCGTGGTAGGGAAGCTTTCCCTTTAGGCTTCGCGATCAGCATAATGTGGTTGTTCGCAACACCCTTACAGATGCAAGAGAGAAAACAAGAGAATTGCTGCGGGGCCGTCGTCTTCGCTGCGAGCGCGTCACCGTCCCTGCGCCGGCCGCGAGCCCCGAGCCGCACTCCGCCGCCGGCGCATCCCGCTGTCGCTTCACACAACTCATCACTCATCATTTCTTATATTGTGTATGCTTCCCTACTCGAGTCATATCTATGTTTCTCTTTGTTAGCATTTCAAATAAAACCGTTGCTCTTAACGCCGCTCCGAGGTGATTTGCAACCAACGAATCTGGTTTGATTAAATTATTTCAACACTTAGTATTTATGACAATTTATAGAATCTAAGATTGAAACATCATAAGATTGGACAACTGATCAAATAGTTACAACATTTTATAGCAGAAATGAAATGAAACATTTCATGGCAATAAACAAATTTTATCATTTTTAACTCAGAAAAGTTAGTTATTGATTTGTTTCAAGGTGCAAAATTAATTCCAATTTCTAAGCTGTATGCAAGTTAATAGTTTGGACAAGGGATAAATTATTAACTTTATATTTTTTTCTTTCCCGATCCGTTTCCTATCAGTTCCCTTGTCCAAAGAAGATGCAGATCAATTTGACTGGTTTTCTTAACGGAAAGAACGCAAGATTGTTTATGGGGGAACTGTGGGAACTGCTGCTTAGTGCCCAGGCCAGTGAAAACGGCATTCCGGAGTCTTTTACGCAACAGAAAAAAGAAGAAATCAAAAAGAGAATGGTAAGTTGTCACAGTTTGGTGATGTTAGAATAACTGTAAAAACCATTGATTTATTTTTAAGGCGTATTGGAGACTATTTTTACTCTCATATTCGGTACTTTAGTATGAGACAAATATATGAAATGAAACATTTTGGTTATAAAAATATCTCGTGCGAAAATTGCGAATTCAAAACGTTGGTATATCCACAATGATATCACGAAATATGTAATTTAGTGAGTGTGTGAATAACTATAGCTCTATCAAAAAATATTTCAGAAATGTGAAACTTTAAATATGTATATGCAAAGGCATAGCTGGTTGATATCAATGTATTGGTCTAAACTATAGGCTTTTAAACATTGAACGTTGAAAGGGTTGGTTGACTTAAAATATGTCAAAGGAATACTAATTTTAGCATTTTTTTAATAAACCTCAAGTGTTACAAGTATTGTGAAAATGTCTTCTAACAAAAAAATCTTCGGATAAACTGGAAAGCAATTAATAATTTAACTTTTTTTATTACCTTCAACAGCTAGGGCATTGTAAGCTATTGTAATGGATACTTCAGTAATTTTTAATTGGCAGCAAATATGCGAAAATGACTTATTACTTCCTTATTACTTTTTAAAAGTTAAATTGACCGTTAAATTTTTCGAAATGTCAACAACAAACTAAAAAACACAAAGAAATAAAAAGATGAGAAATGTGCAGCAGGAGGAGCAGCTGAAGGACAAGGACAAGGACAAGGAGCGGCGACGGTCGAGGACCCGCTC
>NJDD01003316.1:64524-105990 GCA_002245505.1 Calephelis nemesis | reverse complement strand
CAACATTTTTGTATTTGCCTTACTGGATTCATACTTTTAAATTCTCTTTTTTTTTACTAAAAATATATCCTTCTATTAAAAACACAGTTTAAATTATTCCTGCCGTTCACATTTATCCGTTTTTAATTTTTTTTCGAAGTACCTACACGATTGCATTTTAACACTGTTTAAAATTCGAAGTACATGAAAATTAGTTTCAATCGTTTTTGAAAAACAAAAATTGGAACTCCTCCGTGTTTTTATATATTTCACTTTCTTTAGTTAGGCTAAACATTACACTTTCATATCGAAAACACAGTTGAAATTAATCTAGTTATTCATTTTTATCCGTTTTTACCATTTTTCAAAAGTACCTGCATATTTTTGTTTATTATTTTGCTATTTCGCGTATGCTGTTCTAATGCCAGTAGTCAAAGTGATTATGTAACGGACAACCATGATGCTCTAACAAACTGTTATACCATTCAGTACTCTGTACAGAGTATGTAAATTAAACTTTAAGTATACTCTCGGTATTCATTACAATGAAAAAGAAAATACGTTTATTAACGTCACATGTTAATGGAGCATACAAACCACGCAATTGAGTATTAACATTATCAGCTATAACTGATCCCGATATGCGGTTTATAATTGTTATTGCGCACAACTTTCTATTTAGAAAAATGATTGAGTTGAAAACGAAATAAAAAACAAATGATTTTGCACACAATCGCAACATTGCTAATCGCCGTTAACTTTCAACTAAATCGTTAGCAAATGTGTAAATTTAAAATTAGTTAATTGTTCAAATTATTGTAACTTTTACTTGTCTAGTTTTTGAAACTATTATTTCATTGAAAAAAAGAATGTACTTGACTAATAATTGTAATACATTTTAAATAAAACTTAGTCTTTTATATTTGAAATAACGTAACATGATTACAATTTCTTTAAAAACGAAAAATAACCTTTACGTGGACGTAAGATTTTCTGAACTGTTAAAGACTCAGAAATGAAACATATTTATGATCTAAAACATATATTCAACTCACATTATCACAACTGAACATTTTAGGCTTACCTTAGCACACTTAATTAGACACTGTCTTACACATTACACAAATGTTAGGCCCTTAGTCCTAAGGCCCCAATCTGTAAGACCCTTCTTGCTTCACGATGTCGATAGACTATTAGTGTTCTTTGTTCACGATCCAACACGTAATGGCCACCTCCGATATGGATCACTTATATTTATAGGTATCAACTCATAATGACAGCGGTGTTGCCATTATAAGAATTCATGTTTCTAACACTTGGAAATTATACTACTTTTTTTTATCGATTATAAAAGATTATTTCCCAATAAAAAGATATAAAAGAGCATTATTTCCCAAGTATATATTTGTTTCGTTAACAAATGTTCCGAAACACCTAACTACAACTTAGGATGGGTTTTTTAATCGGTTCTTGCCAGCAGTAAATTCTCTTTGAACTATCCAGCCATGAACACTGTTGGCATTAATTCTAAGGAGACTGTGTCTACAATTTTTAATTTTATTTGTATTTTATAAACAACCCATCCTGCAGTGATTCATTAGGTGAGCCAACTTGTAGGCTTCATCGAGGTCCATCTTTCCTTGGACCAAGCTATCCAAGATATTGATGAATGCCGGCCATTCATCAGCTACCCCTGAGAAAGGTTGAATCTCGATGTGAGGCATTCTTGTCGCCACTCCAAGTGTCCGCTATGGCCGTCCCGTTGCCGTCTGATAAGCAGCAGCCCGCTGCTGGACTGAGTCCAGCATCTTCTGGCACTGGTCCCGGTCAGTGCTCAACTCTACTTTGGTAGAATTGAACCATACATCATCAAGACCCATCGACTCGACCTGCTCGACCAGGTCGCTCACCTGCTTCGTTCTTGTGACAGCATCGTCTTCCCGTTGTAATAATACATCTGCCATATCCGCGCGGCCTATCATGCTGTGCAGGTTATACAACCAACGCGATTGTCGTTTAACTCGAGCCTTAAATTCCGTCAGAGGATTTGGTGCCATAATGCTAACATTAAACCGAACCGAAACTCTAAGGTCAATCAAGATCCTCAATTAGCTGAATCTAGCCAAAAATAACTCCTGAACTGAGCAGTATAAACACTATTTCCTCGCGCAGTGGAAGCTTATAAAGGATTAAGGTGGTAGGGAACAAGATAACAGAAGCTCCTAATTAATTTACATCCCGTTCATCTTTGGCCAACTTCAGCCAGACACGCCACCGATAGCAAATGTCCACAAAATTACACATTCACCGATGAATTAAGATTAATTTTATGTAAAACCATTTACAGTCGGCCCGACGTCATTGAAACATTACAGAGTATAGAATAGACAATAACGTTGTTCACAGGTTAGACATTTGACGTTTGACAGATTGCCAGATTCCACAGAAGAGTAATATATCCTGTGACAACATTTTTAACAACATATACAAACAACTTTTGTAGGAGATTTGATAGTCAATAAATGAAAATAATTTACGAAACTGTAAATGTTTTGTAAACAATAACAAGATAATCCATTTACGATAAAATTGTTGTCAACATTGATGTATAAATCATAAAATCATAATCATGCAATTATGTTAATCAATCTTCGGTGAACTTGACTCAACGGTCATAGTTTGTTTTCTTCATAAAACTTATTAAAATCTTGTTTATTTTATTTATCTTGGTAGACATATAAATCGTATATTAGGACGAACAAAAAGACCAATATACAAGTAACTACTTTATCACAAAAAACAGCTCCGTAAACAAATCGTAAACACGTAAGTTTTACTCAATATATTAAGTGCCTTCACAGTCAAAAAATAATTTCGGAGAATATTTTAAATTCATTCGTTCATAATCTCAATGTTTAAATTCGTTCAAACTAATTTGAACTCTCGACTATACTTACGAAGTTAATTTTGCATTGGCGCATATTATGCATAAATAATACACGTTCCTGCAGGCTACGACTGACTGATTTTGAGTTTTGATTTACGTTCCGGCATACAAAAGGTTAACTATTTTTCATATAAAATTTTGAACGCTTCTCCTGTTTTCTATTCTTGATTTTCTTCTCTAACAACTGTTGTTTCATCTTATTGTTTCAAAATCTTCGTTATCGCCCCTTTGATAAACTTCATCATAATTATAAATGCCATCTTCCCTTAATATGGTAACATGAATTTCGTTTTATATATTCCTTTTTAACTTTTTCTAAATGGCTAAAGACAGCTGCTCTGGTACCATCTTTTTGTGTTCTTTTTATAAAAACTACATTCTTTGAATTGTGTGCAGTGGTGAGTACAGATACTTCTTGGGTATCCACCCTTTTTATTGCGAATACGGGTGATGCAGTTATTGCGGCGAATTAGTGTTTTCTTAAGCGCATATTTTTGGCTAAGTTTTCTTGATTATCTCTGTAAGTTCCCTTCCGTTAATTCGGACAGTTCCTACTGCATAAACACATTTCATGTATAAATCATCCTGTAAATTCATTACCGTAAAAAAATATCAAACGCCAATATCGGGTATTGGCAAGTTTTGGCTGAATTTCCAAACAACATTCTATCCTAAGCCCTCGTGTTCCATATTTTTACCCTTACCAGTATACACCTCATGGGATATAATTCCTTCCTTCATGGGATATAATTAAAAGTTCATTTCAAAATAAAATGCCTGTAGAAGAAATAGAAATAATTAAAATCAATAACTCAGTATATACTGCTTCTCAAGAAATATGTAATCTTTTTAATGAGTTCTTTGTAAATCAAACTAAATCTAGTAGTAAAAATCAGCCTTGTTCTACAAATAGTATTAGATCTCATAATATTTCTAATCACAATAAAACTATGTTTTTAACATCAGTAGATGAGCATGATCTAATTAAGGTAATACATAATTTGAAAAACACAAGGGCAACTGGCTATGACAATATTAGCACAATAATATTAAAGAATGTTGCCAGTGTGATATCAAAGCCTCTTTGTCACATAATTAATTTATCATTTTTAGAAGGAAAATATCCTGATCGTTTAAAAAAGTCTATTGTCAAGCCATTATTTAAAAAAGGCGATATGTGTGATTTGAACAATGATTTGAAAAGTTATGGGTCTAACTTTAGTTCCAGTAATTTCTAAGGTTTTTGAAAAAATAATGTATGATAAACTATACAGTTATTTACTTAATTCTAACTTATTAAAAAATAATCAGTATGGATTTAGAAAAGGTAGGTCTACAGTTTATGCATGTTTTGACTTAGTTAAAAAAATAACTGAATGCCTAAATAGTAAAAAGTTTCCACTTGCTGTATTCTTAGATATGAGTAAAGCTTTTGATTTTGTATCACATAAAATTTTGTTAGCAAAACTTGAGAGATATGGTATTAGAGGTAAATCATTAGAATGGTTTAAAAGTTATTTAGAGAATAGAAAACAATGTGTTAAGATCAGTAAAATAAGTGGAAACCACAGGAAAGTCTATAATTCGAATTACCTTTTTAATGACTGTGGAGTACCACAGGGTAGTGTTTTAGGGCCATTACTTTTTTTAATTTACATAAATGATTTACCTGATGCTATCAATCATGAATCCATCTTATTTGCTGATGATACTACCCTCCTTATCGAGTGCAAAAATAAAGAGGATTTATTAGAAGAAACAAGTAAAACTTTAACTAAGGTAACAGAATGGTTGAAAGAAAATAATCTTAAAATAAATCTTACGAAGACAAAATTAGTTGAATTTCAAGCACACTATAGAGAGACTAAAAAATTAAGTGTTTTTTTAAATAATAATACTATAGAGAATGTAGATTTTACCAACTTCCTAGGAATAAAAATTGATAAATTTTGTAATTGGAAGTCGCATATTGATTCTCTTTGTAACAAAATTGATAGGTTTATATATGTGTTAAGACGAATAAGAGAAGTGTCAGGCTTAAAAGCATCTCTTTTAGCTTATCATGGGTATGTTTCTTCCGTTTTGCAATATGGTATTCCTATTTGGGGAAATTCTGTAGAACTAATTAGAATCTTCAGAGTTCAAAAGAAGTGTATAAGAGCAATATGTAGTGTTAATCAGTTGCATTCATGCAAGCCACTTTTTAAGTCTCTTAAAATATTACCTTTACCTTGTTTATATATTTTGGCTGTATGTGTATTTGTAAAAAAAAAATCATCATTTGTTTCAAACAAATGCTGAGGTCTTAGGTTTATCACATTTTAGAAATAGTGAGAAACTCCATGTGCCTAACCAAAAACTCAATATTTGCAAAACTAATATATATTGCATGTCCATTCGTATATACAACCAGATTCCTGATAATCTTAAATCATTGCCTATAAAAAGATTTCAAAAGAAGTTATTTGACTTGTTGTTAGATAAGACATATTATAGTGTTAAAGATTTTCTTGCAGACAAGCTTAAATAATATAAATTTTGTAATAATAATAATAATAACTTATTATAATTTCAGAAACCGGGCTATGTTTGGAAACGATGGTACTACAAGGACGATAGATTATACTACTGGCTGCCAAGGGAGTTTGTTTCGCCGTTTCTTCTCCCGACTGGCTAGGTTTGGAAACGGTGGTAGTTTACGGTAGACAGGGCTAAATTTATTATCATTTTAAAATTATTTGTAAGTTATAACTCAAATATAATAAGAATAAAACTATTTGTTCGTATGAATATTAAAACATTGTGTATATAATTAGTTATTTTATACTTATAAAAATATTAAATTATTTGCACACCACAATGTGGTAGAATATGTTGGAAAGCTTAAATAATTTTGTAACTTTCTTTTGTTTCTTTCTTTTCTCAAATTGGTAAAACTAGCCAGTTTCGGTGTCGCATCTAGCTCATACCTTGAATCCGCGCTTAATAGGCTTTTTCAGCATATATTGTCTTAAATTTCACCACACTTTCATCATCAAAGTTTAATTTTGTAATTTTATTAAAAATCCTGAGATACGCTGAGACTGAACACTGTCGGCTAGGTATTCGGTTTTGTCGGCATCATCAAACGAGGAGTACTTTTACGGAGCGTACCTAGGCGTAGCGTAGGCGTACGCTACGCCTAGGTACGAGCTATAGGCCTATAGCTGTACACCTCATAGAGATGAAGCTGAGTGGAAATGTGGTTAACTTGTAACTGACTATATTTACATTCAGCTTATGTGTGTGTGTTTGTATCTACCTACTTAATTTAAATTAAGATAAAGATAGTGGTTATCATAGTGAAGTGGTCACACCGGATAAACCTTTACAAGGTTTTTGGTTGTGGAGACAAATATAAATTATATGTTATTTTCTTAGATGTCAAAAAAAAATAAAAAAAATAGTAGTGCTAAGTCTATTGTACATGGTCTGTGGTGTATGCTATGATCCTCGTCTACTAGTATTTCTTGTATTTGAATTGTTGACTAACATCCATAACGCGAACACGATTTGCTTATTTTAAAGATCTGATCAAATTTTTGATTGAATTGAATATTGACTTTCACCTTTATACTGAGATGCATGAGGCAAAAATTGCCCCTAGAGTTGTATCGCAGTTTAATCTATTCTTGAAGTATTCTCTTCGCCTGTAATTTAAGTTGTTTAGGTTGTTTCTCCTTTTAGAAGAAAAACTAGCCTGCTATCTATATCCCTTTTCAAGTCATAAACAATTACTTGCTTTATGTTCTGGATCTGAGAAAGCATGTGAATGTCGTTAGCCTTCTATATTTATAATGAAAACTAGTTTTCTACCTGTAGCTTTTTCTAACTTCAAAATTGACAACTTTCATAAAATTTGTATTTGTAATTATCCTTATGGATATACCTTGGTTATTACAAAAAAGGGTTTGCCAAATTACAACAAAATATAATTAGCAGTTTTGGAAGTTGATTAGTAAGTCAGCCAATCTTCGCTGTGCTTTGAACAGAATAAGAAATAATATGGCTACTAATCTTGACAAATTTTATCGTACATTCCAGCTGATACTGTGTGACTAAGTATTTGAGCCGCCAATTTCACTCTCATTTTTTGTTTATTGTTGGGATTTAAATGATTCTTTGTTAAGGCAGGAGCAAATGCGAAGAAGGGATTGGCATTATCTAATTCAAAAAATCATATATATAATATATATATTTAAACAGTATAAAAAATAATATTTCAACTAATCTTGAGTAATTTTTGTGAACATTCCAGCTGATACTGTGTGACTAAGTATTTGAGCTGCCGATTTCACTCTCATTTTCTGTTTATTGTTGGGATTTAAATGACTCTTTGTTAAGACAGGAGAGAAAATGTGTCATTGTCTTATATATATTTCAAAAGTACCGTAGAACGGGATGAATCGACTCGGTTTTAGCCTTTGACTACATTAGTATAATATGTTAGTACTTGTATAAGCCCCTTAAAGTATATCAAAATTATGTCTCTTATGCCTGGTTTCTGAGGTACTTTTAACGGCAGTTTATCGATTCGATAGCGCTATTGGTTCGATAACTCGTGGAAGTGCGTTTCTGAACATCGCATTGATAGATAAACTCCGTTTAAACTAAGGCTAACTTAACTCGCCATTTGGTGCCGTTTAATGGTTCCATAATTTTATTTGACATTTGGAGTGTATTAACTACTTACATTTTTAGGTTATTACGTGGTGATTGTTAGTTCTTATCTAAATTTCAAAATAATTATTGATACCTGCTCATTAAGGAAAAGCAATTAATAGTAGCACAATAAATAGAAGTAGCTCATCTCTCATCATTTCTATACCCAGATACTTGAGACAAAGGAGAAATCCTTTCGAAATGTTTACTAATGAAGAGTTTACTTTAAGATATCGGTTTAACAAGAATACTGTGATACATATCAGTGATATCATAAGCCCTGATCTAGTTCCTTTTATGCTTCGTAAATACACGTTGTCTGTGTTGGAATAAATATTCATCGCATTACGATTTTAGGAAACAGCGAAGTTGGCGAGGAGCTATATTCGCATGCCCAATGTGGAAGAATTGAGAGAGGTAAAGGCGCAATTTTACAACATTATTAGATTTTCAAATGTTATTGGTTGTGTAGACGGATCACATATACCAATTCAATCTCCTGGAGGTGAGCAAGTAGAATTATTTAGAAACAGAAAAGGTTTCTTTTCAATTAATGTACAAGTTGTGTGTGATGCAAAATTATACATTCGCGACATAGATGCTCGTTGGCATGGATCAACTCATGACAGCACTGTATAATAATAACTCATTCCTGCGAGCTCGCTTAGATAACAACGAGATAGATGGTCATCTCCTTAGAGACAGGGCTTATCCTTGTGGGAAGTACATGATGACACCATTTTTAAACCCAGTTGCAAATGGGAAAAGCTCTACAATGAAGCACAAATTAAAACTAGAAACACTGTTGAAAGGACATTTGGTGTGTGGAAAAGACGATTTCCATGTCTTTCACAGAAGTTGAGATTGAAATTAGAAAAGACAGTAGTTGTAATTGTCGCCACAGCTGTGTTACATAATATAGCTCTTCAGCAAAATGTCTATATAGTTATTGAATCTCACTCTGATTATGAAGATGAGGATATTCTACAAAATAATTAATAAATTTATATAATTAATAAATAATTAATAATATTAATAAATTTAAGAAATGTGTTAAATGTAAATTAAATCAAAAAGGTTATTATAACATTGCTGAATATTTAACAGATAAGACTGCTTGGGATTAGTTGCTCCTCATGCCAATCAATCTCTTATAAAATACATTGTATCATTACATAAATTATTGTAAATCAAATTTAAAGTAAGAAAAAAAAAGACAAGCCCGCTGAGTTTCTTGCCGGATCTTCTCAGTGTGCGGCCGCGTTCCGATCCGGTGGTAGATTTATTATTATATAGACTCGTCACAAGTGCCTCTTGTAGGTTTATGTGAAATAAAGATGATTTATTATTATTATTATTATTAATATATAGTTACCTACTACCTCTGACAGTAACCACTATCGTAGGTTGTTGGTTGAACAATATTTTAGGTAAGTAATTTCTTTGGTACACAAATAAAAGATTAAAAAGATGAGTAGGTGTCTATTGTATTATTTACAAATTAAATTTTTCCTTTTTAAATTCTAGTTCAATTTTGGCATTTTCTAAAAGAACTTTTTTTGTTTCTATGTCCAAATCAAATAAAATCTTGTTTATTTTTTTAATTTTAATAATTCTTGTTGTCTTTTTAATCTAAAATTTCCAATTTCATTTTTGTTATTACATCTTCGTTGGCCTGTTTTTGGTTTTTTCTTTTTACTATTGAAGCACTTAAGTTATTTATATTTTTTTTAGATTCAGTTAAGCACATCTTTTTTATTTTTGGTGTGCTTCAAACATCCTTAAGAAGAGGTGAAACTGGTAATGATGGGTTATATTTTGTTGACGATTCAATCTTCTCAAGACTGTCAACTATATCCAATTCTATGATTCATTCATAGTCGGCTGTACAACTTCAATTGGCCCTTGTGTTTCTGAACTTGTTTGAACACCTGAAATAAATAAAAACAGTTACTTAAATTGTAATTTGTAAATCCAAAACATCAGATTGTAATGTTTTGTTTACATAAATAATTTTACTTCAAATCTTGACATAATTTTTGTAACTAGTTTGACAATATTTAGTTAGTTAGTTTGATAATACTTTAGATGCATGTTAAAATTTTGTACCTTTAGTGAAAAGTCATCTAAAGGTGCTGATATACTTGAGCTTTCAGTTGTAACAGAACATCGAGCATTCGCCGTTTTTATATTTGTCGAAATGAAATGAACAACGAGTTGATATAACTCGAGTTACATCCTTTTTCACTGAAGGTAGATTATTATCCTCACTAATATTATAAATGTGAAAGTAACAATGTCTGTGTATTACTCAGTCATAAATTTTGACACAGAGTTAAATTATGGTCTGGAATAACAAATAATAACTTTTAACCTGAAAAAATATGTTTGAAGGGATGGGTGTTGGCTTGTCACATTTAAATTTACTTTTGTGGGTGTGGGTGGGTGATTGTTGCTTTGACATTGCTTGTTTAGAAACATGATCTGCCAAAGCATATATTAATAAAAAGTATGTGCTGTTAAAAATGTAAAGTTAAAAAAAACAAAAAAACTTTTTTTTTATGTGCTGTATAATAGTAAAACAGTACTTACTCAATTCATAATATGGTGCTGATGTGTCAAATTCATTATATATTGGCTGGAACTGAGGAGTTAACAAATTGATTTTCTCATCTATTACAGTGGTCTTCTGGCAGAATGTTCCTCCTCCTGTCTTGTACATCTCGAAATGAAATTTAAGAATAAGCGTATACAACATTATCATAAATACTTACTACTATTATACCTACTTGTAATGGGATAGAAAGAAAACGTTGGTGTTAAAATGGATGGAGCATGCTCCACTGGTTCGGACATGTAGAAAGAATGACAGATGAAAAACTGACAAAGCTGATATACAATGCAAATGTGGATAGGTTTAGGTACCCGGTGAGGCCTAGCTTGACATTCCACGATCAAATTGCTCAAATGTTATCCGAAGGTGGTGTCAAGAGTCTCCGGCGTGTTTGTATGAAAAGAGTAAGGGGAAATTAATGTAAAGTAAGCCAGGCAGGTGTACCAGGATCGTGACGTTTGGCACTCTACTCTCTGCCTACCTCATAAGGGACTTGGCGTGAAAATATGTATGTAAGAATGTAATCTAGGTGCTGAGTGGTAATTGTTAATTTTTAGTTCATCTTTATAATGTACGGCTTGCGCTTACCTTATCATCACTCATATTTTTTCTCGCTTTTTTCTTCAAGTTGTACAAAGCATGCAATTGCTTTTCAGTTCTGAAGCCAGATTCTGACACAGAATTGTATTTATTCGTCAGCGCCATCCAAGCTCGTTTCTTGGCCTCCACACAAGACCCGTCTGTCTTTTTATTGTCATTTATAGAGACAAACTCTTTCGCTACTTCGATAAGAAGCATCTTCTCACGTTCAGTAAAATTCTTACTGCGTTTCCCTGATTCCATATTTAACAATTAAAAAGAAAATATCTCTAGAAAACTATAAACAGCAAACAAACATCAATATTAGCACGCGCGAAAGTTACTTTGACGTTTCTTTTTTTAATACTGACATTTTGTTGCACATTGACAGCGTTCAATTCGGCCACTGCTAAAAAGCAAATTATCATATTATAACTTTTTAAATTAACTAGTATTTGTTAACTCGTCTTAAATTGAAAAAAAATTATATATAAAACATGTACTAAAGCTGAAATTGTAAAGTTAGAATCAAATTTTAGTTGTTAACTTTAAAAGACCCATCTAGTGTCAAAATTAGGAAATATTATTCGCTACATAGTTATTGAACGGATCGTTGTGTATTCAGAAACGCAGTGAAACTTAACCGCCGTTTATCCTACAGATAACTTTATTGAATCAGCAACTATTACGAACATAACTGACGCCTTCAGAAACCGGGCATTAGTTAGCTTCACATTTTCGAATCGCTAATTACAAGTAATTTTCATTAATTTAAGTATAAATTGCAAAACATTAAGTAATTTCTATTCACCCGAGAATGGGGTCAAAAGAAACGAGTTACGGGGTGAATAATAAAAAATACTAGAGCTGTCACTTCCTACCTATTCAGCTATTTCCTATGTGGAAATAGCTGAATAGAAAGAAACGTATTAGGTAACTAACTATATTTACTTTTATTAATTTGTAAAAAATATGAAATCAATGTAAACATTACTGTAACTGCTAGAAACTATATAAACTTTTCAACCATTCATCAACCATCAACCAGTTACAATATTTTAGGAACATTAGAAACTAAATATTTTTTAAAAGTCCAATAAATCTTTTAGTATTTCCTTATCATTTTTATAGCAATACACAATGCTACCTGAGGCGTTTCACTTCAGTATGTAGGCCACTCGTGCTCGGTTGAACTTTATCAATCCTATTCGCAAAAATATTGACAGGAGTATTCGCGAGTATTTTCCTGCATTTGCTTAAAGCTACTTTCTTTAAGGTAGTGATATCAGATAACTTCATATCAGCTATAAATTTGATTTTTGCCCCAGATTCTTTTTCTTGAAACGTCTTTAGAGACGTTTCTGCTACAGTGCCTTCTTCTTTACTAACATGATCAATTAAGTTTTCACTGTGTAAGACAATTTCATCTCCGTACAATAAATCGTCTTCAAATATTATAGGCGTTGTGTCTATAAAATCTTTTTTTAAACGATTTGAACCATCAGTTGCCTTAAAACTTCTATTTTGTAAAGGATATTGATAAAAAAACCTGTTTTCTATTTTCTTTTTCCTTTATTTTGTTGCTCCTAAACTTTCCTCTCTGTTTCAACGTAATCCCCACTGTCAGTTCCCCAGTGTCAGTCCAGGAATGACCTCTAATTTTCTTTTCGTCGAAATCACAAATATTCATAGTTCCGTATCTCATCTCCTTAAGTAAATCTAGTACTGATTTATCCACGGCGTCTTTATCTTTTTCAAAATTATTCTGGCCTTCGGGTAGTGTGCTTAAAACCTAATTTGCATCGATCGGATATATTCCTGTTTTTCGAAAAAATTGGTTTTGCTCTTTTCTTAAAGATCTGCAATCAGTTTTTTCCACAGTCTTGGGAAACATCCCTTTGGGACAGATGATTGCGTTTTTCCATCAGTCTTTTTCTATTTAAGCAAAATATTTCTCCAAGCGATTTTCATAGGGCCACATCTAGTGGTTGAGTGAGCTGGGTTCTATTTGCTGACAAGAAAATGAATTCTCGTCATGACACAACTTTATTGCATCAAATGACAAATGAGACGAATGATTATCCCCAATAAGATTTTTTTTCCTTTTTTCCCATTGAAGTACGGCATAACAATCATATTTATCCAATCTTCAAAAATAATGGAATAAAACCATCCCGATTGGGAATGATTATATCGAGCGCCTAGTAGTCCATTTAAAGTCCAGGTGTCATAGATTTTGGGCTTTATATACAATATACGGAGGCAACATCACCCCGTCAGCGGTAGCAGATATCATCAATGAGATAGCATTGGAGTGGTTCATTACCCTTTCAGGGTACTTAGTACCTCGTTTTGGTGATTATTTTTTTGCGTCCTAGGTTGTCCGTGAGATTGGTCTCATCATAGTTAATTATATTACTCGGATCAATCCCTTGCAACAAAACTTGTAATTCCTTGAAATATTCTGCTATTGAGAGTGGTAAAACTGCTGCTTTATTCATTTTTATGTTTTGACTATATCTCAGTCATATTTTGTCTTTATGCCGTTTTAGGAAACTGGATGTGAAGTCTGGCCCTGGTAAGTTATTTCGAAATTTCAAAACCGTTTTGCCCAATTTGTCAAGATAACCTTTAATCATATATCTCAAATCTAGCGCGTCAAAAGGATATCCCCAATTCGCGCACAGATTTATGTACTTTATCATATACAGTTCAACGTCCTCTGATAAAACCGTTTGCCCTCCTTGTTTTTTCATAGTGCTTGTGCAGTGTCTATAAAGAACTGATTTATCTATGTCGTATTTCTGAGCTAATACTTTCAAAAAATCATTTCCAGTCTTATATGCTTTAATTGCTTCACTAATTAAATCTTCGCTGTATTTTTTATATTTTCTACCTCTCGGATCAGGTTTATATACTCATGGCATGGTTATTGTGATCTGAAATAAAAAAAAATAGTGACAACCGTATCACATATATTTCTATTAACCCCTTTCCTCTTTCTATTGAACCCTTTCCGTTTCCATTCACCCCGTACTTCGTATACATTCACCTCATACTACGTGTCTACTCGTATTAACATCAAAATTCAAATTAAAGTATATGGGTTTACAATTGTTCGTAATATTCTGACTTATAATTATAATTTGTACTTACTCTCGCATTTAATGGAGTCTTGAAGATCTTTGGCAATGTATTTTTACTAAATAAAGACACCGTATTGTTTTTTTGTTTAAAAACTGAAGCATTTATAACAGCTCAATTCTGCATCACCTGACAGGGAGTTTTAAATTACTGGTTTTTCAATTATCGCCTAACTTTATGCTTAATCAGCGTTGCTAATTTAAGAAAAATAATGTTGTAGTTAAAAAAACAGAATTTGTTAGTTTTTTCTAACAATATGTTTAAAGAGATAGCTTTAAAAAACTTTTTGATATTGTGTCTATTCACCACTGCAATTCTATACGCCTTATTTTACGGTATAAGAAATAATGTAGCAAATAAACTTGAGTAATTTTAGTGTACATTTCAGCTGATACTGTGTGACTAATTATTTGAGCTGCCAATTTCACTCTTATTTTATGTTTTTTTATTGGGATTTAAATGACTCTTTGTTAAGGCAGGAGCAAATGCGAAGAAAGGATTGGTATTATCCAATTCAAAAAATCTTTGAATATGACTCCACTTAGTCCACTCTACTCTTCAATATGAAATATCATATTAAAGGAAAATTTATCAAAAACAATAAAAAAACAAGGTTATAAGCATAAAAACACTAAGATAATAATAGAAATAACATTTAACTTGATGATTTCGCCATTCCGGTTAACGCAAAACTTCCATACTTGCACTGATCGCAATCTGTTTAAATTACCAATTGAAAAATGAATGGAAAAACAAAACAAGGTCATGCTAACAGTTGAACAACGAAATAGATTGCTGGGGAAAAATATCTAGTAAAAGTATCACGGGTGATACTGAGGGTCTTAGGAGAATAAGATTAAAATAGATTTAAGTATGGTTCAATCAAAATTAATTACCTATTATTGAGGTTCGTACTGGTTTATTCTTCAACTATTATTTGCTCTCTTCTAGCTTCCTCTTGCAGACTTCTTAGATTCGATTGCAAATCTGTGCCTTGATCACTGACAGGTGCTATGAATTCTGGACCTATGTGATTACAGCAGAAACAATTATTTTTATAATACGCTATACAGCTGAAGTTTGACCTTTCAATAAGATAAATGCGTTTGGTTGCTGCTATTTGTGGATTGCTCCTCTACGCCTAAAAACGAGAGCATGGTCGCCAAAGTCGTAAAATTTGAAACCTAGTTCCAAACATTCGTTTCCTTTCTCTCGCCCTTGTATTTGTTATTAATCAAACCAGCTTCAAGCACAAAATGCAAATTTTGCATCACGAAAATTTGCATTTTTTTTGTTTTCATCCCAAGTTGTAACATATTTACTTGTGATATGTACATCTTACTAAGCTGTTAATATCTCTATATTTTTCAATTCTTCAGCTTTATCGATTTATCTTTATATCGTCAGGCGTCACTTCTGACAATTTTCGACTCAGACCAAGATGGTTGGGCAGAGCCCTCATTTTACGTATATTATTACCGGACGGGTTTTGAGTTTTCCTTCTCAATAAACGCGTGGTCAGGTTTTAAAGCTTTGCAACCTTCTTGCAGCTGCAGCATTATCAGGCGCTTTTGCGGCATACATTCTATTCAGTTATTCTACACACATGAAATGCCTATTTGTAGCGTACCTATCCCTGTCACTCTGACTGAGGCCGGTGATATCCATTACTTCATCACTTTCATCTGGGTAAGATGTACAAGTAAATATGTTACAAAATATGCGCTTAAAAACGAGAAAATATTTTATTTTTATGCGAATAAAATTAAAATACTCAATAACACCCGACAAATTCTTCATGTGATGTAGCAGAGAATCACACGTCACATTGCGAACACGTCATCTTTTAAACTAAAATCAAGTCTGCATCGAAATAAGTCCGTCTTCAAAATTTATGATGCCACAGACAAACTCTCATACACTCAGACACTCGTCTTTTTCTGTGAGGGTTTGAAAAATGTTAGGTACATTCAAATAATAGTTTAAGAGCAGTAAAACTAAAAAAATCCATTACTACGCTATGTCAATAAAAAACAATTCGCTCTAGGTCTTGGTTAAATTTATATAGAATCATTTTTAAAAACCTGAAGTGAAAAGATTCACCAGGTTTGCCGAAGAAAATACAGGTAAATAGAAAACCTCTCGTTTTTGAAGTGGGTTAAAAGTATGATAAAGGTTCCTTTTTATGTCGCCTCTATGGTCTAGCGACCCGGCGTCGGACTTGACTTCTTGAGGTCCCGGGTTTTATCCCCGGAATCAAAATATTAGAAAGTGTATTGTATTGTAGTATTTTCAATTTTCTAATAAAGTTAACGTAGCCCGGGATTGGATATGTGTCCGGTTGGCAATAGGCTTGCCACCTGTCACATTCTGGGACTTGAGACCAGTGCCTATGCTACAAATTTTATTTTTTGTTTTATACACTTTGGCTTCACTTTTTAATTTCTCCCAAATTCTCACTAGTAAGGACTCACTAAAATGTTAGAACAAAAATTTAAAACAATAATTTATAACCTTAAAGTTATGATATTATTAAACTTAACGTACCTGTACATATTCCCTGTTGAATTAAACCGGGTGGAAAGTGCTAATCAAGCATCGCTTACGGCGTTATTGGTGACTCCATCAGTTTTTTTGTTCAAAATCACGTGTTTAAAGGAAGATAATATTTATACTAACTTGTCTTTCTCCTCACTACTAAAATTGGCACCGCGTTTTGTTTTATCCGCCATTATATTTATGGCTATTGAGGCAATATATGATTTATTTTAAATATTATGTGTAATACAATTGTTAATTGTTAGGTTGTTGCTAGGTATCAATGTAGAAATAATTTTGTTGTTGGCGGCAATATATAACATTATATATAATATGTATATTGGAATTTATTTAATGCACTGCACATGTGACCTCAATCATACTCGTATCAACAAAAGAAAAAAAAACTGTTGCCACTGTACAAAATTAATTCATATTTCCAGTAGCATAAGTGAAATTTTAATATTCCAGTAGCATAAGTGAAATTTTAATATAAATTTAAATAATTAAACAATTAGTAAAGTTGTGCTTTATTTGCTCATAAATGTAAAGAAACATTTGTATAGCAATCAAGCTCGTAAAAATGCATTTTAATGTGTGTTTGAAATATTTTTCCAACTGTATTTCACTAGTAACAATTGAAAATATGAATGACTTAAAATCAATTAAAATATAAATTAAACAAATAATTAGTTACGCTGTTTACTTCTCTATGATCTGTTTGCCTCTCTATAATCTACAGGCTGACCGGTAATAGGTGTAAAAGCTTTTACGGGGTGAAAGAATAGCTCATTTGCAGTCAAATAATATAAGGTGTACCCTATTTTTTGCTATTGCTATGCTATTTATTGCTATTTTTTGTACTCTTGTCACATTTAATTAAAATTTGTTACAATATTGATTGAGTTTACTTGTAATAAATATTGTTTATTGTTGACAGTTTTGCTATTGGGCATTATACAGGGTGACCGGTAATAGGTGTAAAAGCTCTTACGGGGTGAAAGCATAGCTCATTTGCAGTCAAATAATATAAGGTGTACCCTATACAAAAACCAATACTTTTGGAGTTATTAATTTTTTTTAATATTTTTTAAGAAATTCCCGATTTTGTACGAAAAAAATCGGTTAATTTTTTTTAATAAGTTTTTAAAACGAAATTAATAAAATAATGTAAGATCAATAATTGTTTTATGTGATTTAACTTATAGTCGCTGCATAGAGAGTAAAACTTTTAATTTATGTTTTTTGAAAGTCGTGATTATAAAAAATAAGACTATTAGTTTTAATTAATCGTATATCAAAATTTTATTAGTAAAAATTGCGTCATTTTTTTTTAATTTTTAATGGTTTATATGTATTAAAATATTTTGGTGCCGCAGTTTTCGTAACATGCTCACCAGATATTTTTTTCAGCCAAGATTCGCTTTACAGATCTACACCAACTACATATTAATAAATTCGTCGTTACATCTGTAAAATATATTATTAATTTTTCTTTATGTGCTAAGCATTCAAGTGGGAAAGTGACTAATACACCAACAAAGGCTTTGATGTTATATTTCAAATGTTTTTAGGCACAGATCTACTTAAGAAAGACGTTATAATGCTTTGTACTTCTTTTAAAAGTTTTTTCAAGTGCCTCAATTTGACAGCATAGCGATTTGTCATTTTTTTATATTCTTTAACATTTATGAACATATTACCTTTATTGAGATCTTTGCTATCCAATAAGATTTTTCTACAATCTTTACATTTTTTTACTACAAGCATCAAATATTTTTAAGCCCCCAACATCAGACATACATTGAACAAAGTCTTTATTATTTTGCTGGCCACCTAAATATTCATCATTTTATTACTTCGGAAACAACAAAAGTAGAGATTTTTCCTTTAGAAAAAATCTAACGTTTTGAGGCACTCGTTGGAATACTTTTCTCAGTTTGTCCTTTGTGAATGAGGCGTAGTAAAATTATTAAGCATTGCTTTGAATGCCCCCTCAAATGCCCATGTTTTAGGAGTAATATCCATAACTTCTAATGTTTCAGAAGAAATTTGCAATTGAATTTTGTTTAAAATTTCGTGTCAACATAGCATCAAACCCATGTTTACAAGATAGCACTTTCCAAAGAGTTTCTACGCCTTCAATTGTTATATTTTTTTTCCAGATGGTACATTCTCTGGTATATACACGTATGGTATCGTCTCCGCTAATCGAATCTGGTTACCTATTTTATGTTTTTATTAATTTTACTGTTTTCAGTACAATTTTAGACTTGCGTCAGAACTCATGATGAGTACTGTCTCGTCTTACAGCCCCTTTTTTTCTCATTTGGAACATTAAAACAGTTAACATTCAGAGAATCAAAAAGGTTATCTAGTATCAAAACAATATCAATGAGTTTACGATATTCAATTGGAAGATTACCTCTTATTATCAAATGTCAGTTGCTACGGCAACACTGGCTAAATAATTGTGTCGCTAAAACACGCATTTCATTATTTTTTCAGGCGTAACATGCTCTTCCGTAATTTTACTAAGAGGTTTTATTTCTCCTAACATATTATTGGCAGCATATACCAGTTGAAAATAATCCCATTTCACATGTTTTTTTCTTCATTTACGGTATATGTGAGATATTTTGTTAGTAAATTGTTTCTTACACCTTTTATTGAGTGTGGCGTATCGTAAAGTGGAATTATTTTACGATTTTTAACTTTAAACATATCGTTATTCCACTCTTTGCCACGCCTCATGTAGTCAATTTAAGTTTTCTTTACCAAACTGGAAATGGCTTCTATATTAACAGGGCTTTGATCACACACAGTGTTTACAATAAACCCTGATAGTAATGTAAGCTGTACTACGGTTTTTATAGTATTTTGAGGTCATATTTGTTAAGGCCATTTGTGAAATAATATGCAATAGGTTGTTTGAAGTTTTGCTTCACTCCCTTTACCATAAATACCAGTTCGTGGTCTGCAAATTCATCCCTGTTGAAAGCAAAGACTTCCACTTAACTCTGTTACAATTCACAAAAAAATACCAAAAATCATGTAATATCTTTTCTTTTTTTTCTGTCTTACTACTTAAGTAAATCTGCTAGGAACATTCATATCATATTAGCTCACAGGTAAATCAGTCATTAGCCTCATTCAAGCAGCATGTTTTATTTTACGTATAAAATACTAAGAAACAGTTTTTGTCATTGGTTATGTAAAGGTAAACTTTGTATTTTATACATTTAATTCGGGTTCTTCCCTTGCATCCCACCATTTTGCATCGACTTAGGACATAAGTCCCTCATAATGAGTTGGGAAATGCCCAACACTGTCTCTTGCTATATCGCGTGTTGTATATTGCTATATAGGGCGAACCTCTCCTGGTCTTCTTAGAATAATTTGCGGTATGGGGCTGCGGCCACTGGTTCTTCCTTTTTAACCGGTGGTAATATTATTTCTCAACACCAGATTTTTAGCCAGCTGACGACGAAAGTGACGCAAACTGAGTTGTTTATTCTTTGGTTTGCCTAGCAACTCATTGTCAATTTGGTACTCTCTGTATGGCTGCACAACAGCTACATCAAAAGCATGAAATATCATACGAAAGGGCCATTTCTTGATTTTATAAAAGTTCTGTAATAGCTCATAAGTTAATCCTAATAGATCAACTCCTCCCATTGCGTTATTGTATTTTATGACAACTTCGGGGCGTTCGGTCAGCCACTGGTCGAAACTTGTCGAAAAAGTCACAAAGAATGCTAAGAGATGGCGTTAGTAGTATATTTTTTTGTAGTTTGTACGTGGATATATTATGGAAACAACCGTTCTCAATTGCAATTGTTGCGAAATAAATATCAAAATATATTTTCATATCTGATGTGAACATTTGTGTACGCCTGATCTGAAAGTGTTAATCTATCTGACTTTGAAAAAACATTACCTTTTTTAAAAGTTACTGTCTAGTCTCACAAAATCTTTTATACAAAACTTAATTCTACCCGTAGGAACATATTTTACAACCAACAAACTGGTTTATTATTAACCCAATCTAAATAGGTATATCAAAAATACTTACTACATTAACGCAAATCGCAACCACTTATTTTTAAACAAAAACGTTAGTAAAAGCTCTGGAACTTAAAAACATTTTTTTTAATTTGGTACTAATTTTTGGTTTGGAAACGTAAAATTCTACTTTTCCACCAGATACTTCCTGCACACAAATTTGGAACATTTGTGACAAGTCATGATGTCACAAATGTTCCAAATGATGACATGATGACTTTACGGTCATCTTTTCGTGCATATAAATGGCTCCGTCCAGATTTTGATATTTTTAAAGCAGGAAAATCACCAGTGTCAATCCCAAAAACGATCCATCTTGTTGTTGTTATTGTTGGTTGAAACCCATGAAGATTTCACTTCATTATCATCAGTTTCCCGGGTGTGGTTTGATTTGAAACCCATGCTGGGATGCGCCTTACGTTAATATTCTTTGGCTACAATCTTTTTGATGTAACCATATGAAATTGTAGTTACCAGCATTCAAATGGGCTGAGATTATTCTTTGCAACAGCCTAGTCCCTTGATTCCTGGTAAGTGACTAATAAGGTTATGAGCTCGAGTTCTTGACCATTTGAAACCATCTTATCATCGAAACTTAAATCATTGTCAATGTCTTACTCCGTGTTAGATTCGTGATCACTGTGTTATGAGGGCAGATCTTCAAAATCAATTTCGAAATTCGCAATAATTTCACTCGGATGTTGCTCGTCTTCACTCCCATTAGTCGCCAACAATGTGGCAGCTTGTTTTTCCACTTAGATTTTTATTTATTTTGCTCTATTGATAAAATTATCAACACATTTAACAACACACACAAAAAGACATTTTACATCACGATATCATAATGAGAACTACCACCTCAAAATGTGAACTACCACCCTGGAGTAAAAGTAAAACACCGTCAAGCACGTGCGTTGACACTGAGAATACTCGATTCAACATGGCGCTGCTTTCGCTAGAACAAAAAAATATTAACGGTTTTGTGCGTGTGGGGTATAAAATTGCCCCAGGATGCTACTTCACAGGTTCGCTGCCACTTAAGAAAATAACGATTAACAGAAATGTCAAATATTGTTTTTTTGTTTGATCGACTTTAAAAGTTATTAGCTAAGATTATTATTACAATTGATTAAGTATATTTACATTTAACAGTATTTTAAGTGACGAGGGGACTGCACCGCACTGGCGTGTGCTAGGCACTGGGATCAAATTTTCATCTCCTGTGCCTAAGACAGCATGGGTGTGGGTTATGAATTAACTACGTTTTTATGATTTATAAGAAATAATGTACTAATATTTATTAAAAATTATGGTTTATTGTAGTGACTTTTTATATGCTAATGAATTAACTACAAAATCAACAATATTATAGAGAAAACATTAAACAAATAACCGTTTCTTATTGAACCTTACTTATAAACAACATATCACTTTGGTATCAACGTAAATTACTTATCAATTAAAATGAAATAAAAACAAAATGTATACAAATTATCAATTAACATAAGTACTCGTACTTAAGTTGGTTTCTAGTGTTAATTTACTTGCGCTGATTGGTCCTTCAAGAGTACAAGTAAAGTCCCTGCACTAGCGATGGACCAATCAGCTATGAGTACAAAGAATGTCGTCGTTTGCACAGTGCGCTGCGTCCGCGCAGCGCGCAGTCCTTCGATTACTCTCGTGACGTTGTGTACTGTGCGATTTGACTTATCGATTCCTTTAAACTTTTTGACCTCTATATCTGGATCCACCCTCGTATATAGAATAATTAAGAAAACGTATGGAACTGAATAAAATCTAATTAAGTTCTGAGTGGTATTTCTCAAAGCATTCTACACAAAGTCCAGGTTTGTCAGGGCAGGTGTCACAATACCAAGGAGAGGTGTTACAATACTTTTTATTCTTGGTACATTGGCGACATTTGACGCCCATTTGAAGTAGTTTTAGTGGCCTTCTTTATTTTATGAGCACTGGATATTTGAAGGTCTATTTGCTGGCACTTTTTCTGGCAGCAGAGAATTTATGACATTCAAACGGTAATCATAAGAGAAACATTTTACGTTGTCCTGAATATTTCTTGTACATCTTCATTGAATTCATTAAAAGTAGTTGGAATGTGTGTGTGTGTGTGTGTGCTGCTTTCAGATACCAACGTAAAGTTTTTCTTTCACAAGGATAATAACCTAGAAGTTGGTCTTGCCTGTCTACTCCTGACATGTAGTCGTTATATTTTGAAATAGCTTTTGGTTTCTGAGAAACATCGCCATGTTTATTTTGAACTTTAACCATGTTGTTTTCATACTGGGTAGTAATATACGTCACAAGACGTTTATCTATCCTCACACCAATGTGAACTCCATCACGAAAAATTTAACAATTTTCTCCTTTCTTAATTTTTTTTTCATTATTTCGTGAGGATTATCTTTTAAATATTTACGGCGAGTGCCTGTGCAATAGGAGTCGTGATCAAGCAGCTTCTTCGCCCAAACAATTAGCAAAACTATTATAATAGTTGTCCATATATAATTCGTGACCATTATTTAGTTTTTCCCGAAGCAGCCCCATGACAACTTTCTCAGCGTGTCCCTTTCTAGTCACGTCTGTATCTTATGCACCTGCATATACTCGAAATTTTAATATCAAACCATCTGGTTCAATGAGCATGTACAACTTGATGCCGTATTTGTGGCGCTTATTTTTGATGAACAGCCAAAAACTCAGTCGCCCTCTCCATAGCACCATACTTTCATCCAGACATAATTGTGCTGCAGGATAATAACATTCAACCATCTTGTTGTTGAAGTAATCTATAACAAGGAACATTGGGTCCTCATTTTCTTCCTCTAAAGTAAAATGTAAACATCTTATTATGAGGAGAAATCTGCTCATTTGTTGCCCAAAAATTGGAATAGAAAAACGCCTATCAGTTTCCAATAATCTTGTAGACGACTGAGGGGGACAGTTTCCATGTGGAATAGCAAACCAAGAAAAAATCTCAGCTCGTAGACAGTGATCGGTTTCCATCTAGTAATCTTGGCAAAAACTTCTTCTGTCTAGTATTTCCTGGTTATGTTTATTTATTGACAGCTGTGCCTGTGCATTGGTCTCATTTTAAATCATCGTCAAAAAATATTCAGTAAAAAAATAGAGTCCTTCAACATCACCATAACATTTGTTTGATTTCGTGAAACGATGTTTTTATCTTACCTGTTGTAGTCCATTCAGAGGTTGAACCTGATGCAGCTTATCTGGGGCTTGACTGTCTGATACAGTTAGTGAGGACGGCTGCAGGTCTTGATCCTGAACTGTAGGTGACACTGGTGGACGTGTCGGAAGACGGCATTCAATGTTTAAGAGGTGTTCCTCACCTTCAATCTCTGATGATGACTCCTCGTCATCAGGCTGGAAGTCATCTTCAGAATGATCAGAATATTATTCCGATTCAAATCACTGTCATCCAAAATAAAAAACAATTGTTTTCGCTGCCTTTAAGGTCTAAAAGGGCCTTCTCTGTAATCCATTGTTATTGTTTTTTATTTGTACGTAAAAACTAAACCGTTGAAGTTATGAAAGAACCAAAAATACATTAAGAAAATTTAAAATTTCAGCCACATTGTTATTGGCTCAGTGCCGGCGCCAAACTGATTTTAAGAATTTACTGTAACGCAAAACCGCACCAGTGCGTGGACGGCCCCGCGTATGTACACCTCACCCCGCACACGTGCGGGTGTATCAAGCAAACCTGTGAAGGGTTAAAGTGTCTTTGTTGTGAGAAAACACCAGGTACTGTTTCAATATGTGTGGTAGGAGTTTTCCATTTCTAGGACCAGTACATATCAATTTGAGGAGGCTGTAATGCAGACATCATCATCGTGATTCCTTTTTATGGTTTTAGTTCTCTCAAAGTCAAGCCCAGGGATTTTCCTGTTTCTAAAATATACGTTTTATTGGTACAGAGCATATTCGTCAAAATAGCATCATCAATATATTTATCACAGAACTCGTTCCATTTTCAATCCTTAGTTTCTTTATAAATGTATGACGGCTGCATCAAATCTTTAATTTCTGGTTCTAAAGTATCTTACGTCCACGAATCTTGAATGCCGTCATTATTTTGACGATTCCTGATGGCAATCTTTCGAGTAGATAAAGGTAGCATCTGTGGCCGGTGGGTCTCTGAACCACGTCCATGTCCAAGACCCTTCCACGTCCACGCGCTTCTTCCTCACTCTTGTAGGCGTAATTGTGATGACAAAGGTACACAACAGATGTAAAATAAGGCTTTATTTTGCTTATTCCGCGTAAGCAGTGCAACTGTTGGGAACGTCAGTTAGGCTTGTCACATTCTGTGTCGTTTGGAGGATTATTTGCCACAACAGTTGCACTAATCCAGTCATTTTAGCATTTGACCTCGGAATGAGAGGTAATAAGCTAAATATTTGTATATACCTTTATTTTGACGTTCTAAAAACTGTGTCAAAAGTCTCATATAATCTCGTGTCTGGAATGGAAGTTACACGAGGTCAAAGGTAAAAAAAAACAGTTTTTCGCGATTATCTCCGTTTCTGTTGCTCCAATGGTCTTAACATCTATGAACAAAATTGTAGAGCATAAAATTTGGGATAATTTTTATTTAAACTTTTTTCATGCGCTCAATCGTTTTTGAGATAGAGGGCGGTAAACGCGCACCGTTCTACCGAGCTTACTGTAATCCACGGTCAACCGTGAATATCACCTTCAATTTTCAATAATTTGGATAATTTATCAATTAATATATTATATTTAACTACATTTTACAATTTACATATATTTTGCAATATATTAATATAATAATACTTACCTTAATTGTAATTACCTACGTTGTAATTAAAAACTCATTATAAAATAAATATTGTATATTAAAATGTATTGAAATTCCATTTTAAGTATAAAAATAATTAAGTATTTTATCTTTAAAGGGTATATAGATAATATTTTATACTTTTTATATTATTATACATCTTAAATTAATATTAATTCATTGAAAGGAAATTTTAAGGAAGTAAAGTGAGTTAATGTATTTTAATTTTATTTTTATGCTTAACAGCTATACATTTCTGGCAAATAAAATGAAATTTCAAAATTTTTAATAATGTCAAAATATTACATTTCTTCTTCATCGTCATCATCTGGATGCTCAGAAATTTCTGCTTCACCGTCATCATTGTCTTCGTTGTCCTGGTTTCTTTCTTGATCTTCAAGAATTTTGGGGCCAAATGCACTTTCTTCTTCGCCGTCAATTAACAATGTTATAGCGTTTAGGCAAGCTTGCCCATTACACTGGCCACAAGCTAAAGAGCATTGTAACCTCGATTTTCTACACCCGCACCGGGGACCACATCCATTTTTACAGTTACAAAATAGTGTATTGAGTAATTCCTCGGGAGCTGGTGGTAATTTCGTTGTTATTGGCTCCAAAAATTCATTTTTATACAACCAACCCCATTCCAGGGGTTCCAAATTAGGACCTAACCATGCTTGAATTTGGTAATAAACACGGTTTATATGCTGATGAGCCGCTGCAGTTGTCGGTGGAAGATTCGATAATTGGACGGGTTTGTGAAGTCTTTTGGAGTTAATGAAATTGGTATATCGGAGATGATCCATATTATTTTCATATTTTGAAGCCTTGCAAATTGCTAGTAAAATTTGAACTCCATTATCATATAGTTGTTGGATAGGGCAATGTTCTTGCAGAAAAACTTGAGCTTATTGAAATATTATAAATTATCCAAATTATTGAAAATTGAAGGTGATATTCACCGTTGACCGTGGATTACAGTACGTTTACCGTTTACCGCCCTCTATCTCAAAAACGATTGAGCGCATGAAAAAAAGTTTTAAATAAAAATTATCCCAAATTTTATGCTCTACAATTTTGTTCATAGATGTTAAGATCATTGGAGCAACAGAAACGGAGAAAATCGCGAAAATCTGTTTTTTTTACCTTTGACCTCGTGTAACTTCCGTTCCAGTCACGAGATTATATGAGACTTTTGACACAGTTTTAGAACGTCAAAATAAAGGTATGTACAAATATTTAGCTTATTACCTCTCATTCCGAGGTTAACCCCTTTTTTATGCTAACATGACCGAACTAAACTGCTTACGCGGAATAAGCAAAATAAAGCCTTATTTTACATCTGTTATAATTGATTTCCGTAAAGTAACACCTGATTCAATAAAATAATAAAAAAAGGTACATAACATGAATCATTAGACAGTGCTGGGGAAGTTGCAAATGAAATCATCGTTTACTCCTCCTCATCTGAGCTGCTAGTTTCACTATTATGACAGTCATTGGGCTCTAGCTCTTTGGTTAGTTTCTGGAGGGTTTTAAATCTCGATCGCAATTAGAATCGTCTCCCGAAACCTCCCGAAAAGTTCAGTTGTGTCCTAATCCAAACAAAAAATAAATGTTACTGTACATGCTCGGTCATATGTGTTTTTTGTGGTGTTGTGGTTTTCGACGATATCTGAATATATATATAGTTACTATGAAATCCAAAACATATATTTTAAATTTGGAATCAATATATAGATATTGTATTGTATTGAATATAGGATTTGTGTTTCCCACCTCTACTACAAAGACATCAGTTTGTGTTCAACAGGCTGACCGATTAGACGTGCTGTGCTTACTCGTGATGGCAGCAAAACGTAAAAAAATTGCATTAGTTTCGAGTGCTATATTGTATTATTAGTTTCTATACTTTTTATCGTCGGCGCTTCGTTAAATTGCATTCTAGACACTCTGTAGCTGTATTACTACTCTGACTATAAGGAAAAATAAGAATATGGTGTAAAAATTAGTATCAAAAGCCGTTTTAATAAATATGTTCTTGTTTACATTTCTTAATTGAGTTTTGATACTTAAAACCGTAGAAATTGCAATTTCTCCCCCTGTTCGTCTAGCTCCTTTGTGTAGAATAGACTTATTACTATATTCCGTGGAAGATTCCCTGCCAGGCCGCTCGTAAGAGGAGATCATTGGTTACATGGCTCATTACAAACAAGATCACTTGTACGTAGTAGACACAGTAGTGTGCTGTGCAGCAATTTGCTCGGGGAGAAATCCTTCGGCTTGCCCGTTTCTGTCTCAATAACGTTAGCGTCATGTTCCTATTCGGAGGAACGAGTAGCCGGTAGACTGCACAATAGGCCTAACCTCCTGATCGTTAAACATTGATGCACCTTTATCTTCTACGGTGTCTATATGCAACAGTTGTCTCTTACTATTTGGAGAGCAATGGAGTTCAAAGTTCAAAAAGATTCTTACGTCAAAAACAGTACCTTGTAAAAAGCAATGTCGGACGCCACAACGTGATAATGATTTCAGCTACGCTCAGCGCTATATGAGTTCTTAACCAACCACGTAGATTTCAATTTCGTTTGTCATGCATAAGTCAGTCGGCTCTACTAGCACGGGGCTATTTGAGCCTTTTGCACATTATGTCGATTAAAGATTTAAGTTTGCTTGCATTTTAAACCAGTGAGTCTTCTGAGAGTACATAACTTATTCTGTGGTTATTTATTTTCAGGATGCGTCGCGCGTGTGACGCGTGGGCGGTGAGTGCGGGAGGGCGAGTGTCGCGGGCGGCGTCGGGGGCGGCGGCAGGAGCGGGCGCGGGAGCGGCGGCGCGCGGCGGGCGGAGTGCGCTCCGGTACCGCGCAGTGTTGCCGCTACTGGCCGCCTACTCCGCCGCGCACACCGACAAGATACGGGCACGGGACACACTACATGGTGAGTGCTGAGCACATACACACAACATATTCACGATATTTTTTATTGGTTTGAGACGTTTTAACCCAATAATGTACACATAAGATTTTATCAACCCTTTCTTTTTAAAATTAGTGATTTTTTGCTTATAATTATGGACATCGTAGTGGTAACAATTGTTTTGTAAAAAATAGATAGGCACAGAAGGCAATCTATGTACGATGTCCACGAACTACGCATACTTAAAGGTACATAGTTCACAGACACAAACACTTTCCGCTGGTCGATGACAATACACTAATTTGATAAAATTATTCCATTTTTGTTTTTATATTTGTTTGTAACCGATTTCTTAGGGCGCGATTTTGACCCACTTTAAACGGCTAGATTTCGTTCAAGCTTTGTAGATTTATTGAGGACCGATGACAATACACTAATTTGATAAAATTATTCCATTTTTCAATTTGCAAAATATGATTTTTGTTAATTTATATGATTTTCATCTATAATCGATAAGGTAAGAAAATGAGTTAAAATTTTCTATAATTTTTCTCTACAGTCGATAAAGCAGGACTCGATGTTAATTTTTATTTCCAATAACAATCTTTAGCCGTTTTCTCTAATATTGACAAATTTTTGTATACTAAAGAGAATTTTAATTTTACAAAACAAATAATAGTTTATAAAAATTTAAAAATCACGCTTTTATAAAGAAACCTAAGTAAAAAGTAAAAAATAAATAATAGTTTTAAAAAAACTAAAAAACACGCTTTTTATAGAAAACCGAACTAAAAAATAGAAAATAAATTTTAACAAATTTGAATTTTAAAAAAATAGAAAAAAAAACGCGTGTCTACGTTCGTCCGTTGCTCATATTTATGTAGAGGAGTAGACTATTGGTGCTCAGTAACCGAAAACGTGTATGAGATATATAAAGAATATAAATAATTTGTTAAGTCGAAAGACAGGTAAAATTTTATGAAAACGTAAAAATTTAAAAAATATGTAACCTTGTTATGTAACAAGCCTAATGATAGATAAAGATATTTTTGAAAGTTTGCACCAAACGGTGCTATCATCATCAAATATCCAAATGGATGGTACTATCGGCAAAGTTCGCGCTGATACACTTTTCAAACAAAATCGTTTATCAAACTTAAAAATTGTAACCCCGCCCTCAATACCGGTCAGCCAATTAGAGACATTTGTTTAACAGGAGACAATACAAGAAATTGCAATTGATTTTTTAGTTGCAATCTGTGTCTCACCCATTGTTAACGCTTCTCAGTTATTTGTGCTTTCTCACATAGGTACGACATTTTTTTCGCGTCACGGACTCTGTCAACGTTGACCCCTATCTAGTTTTCCGGACTCTTGAGTGCCTTACATTTTGGTAATTTGTTTTCTGCGCTACCTATCTAGGTATTGTTTACATTATGCACCTAAATCTGACGAGGGACGAGCGGAACCAAATACTGGTTCTCCATCATGAAGGATGGAACATTTTACAGATATCGCAAGAGTTAAATGTTTCGGTAAGTAGAACTTTATTAAAATTATTTTTATTAATTTTAATTAATCTAACCACAAGCTCCACACTAAATTTCTTCTTTCTTTTTATTGTGATGCGTTTGGCCTTTCTTTTCCCCTATTCAACGAATTAACTTACATTAGTACTGTAACTTTTTCTTTGGCTAGGTATCTACCTACCTATCTGGTAGGTAGGAATGTAGTAAGGTTTCGCGAAGACGCTTGGATCTTGTCATCATGTCAGTGCTTGCCGATTCCATTAGAATCTAAGGAAAGATACCTACCTACTTACTTTTGTTTTGAAACTAAGTGTCTACTATTACATTTAATGTGGATATTTATCATAGAATAGAATATCATTAGAATATTTTATCATATTAGACTAGTAGATAGGTATGCAGCAGTTATTGTTACTAGAGTACCTAATTACTAATCTCTGCTAAAATTAACATCCCTTCTTACCTAGCTACTTAAGTAAGAGGTTAATAGGTAAACAGACACACAAACAAAATATATTTTATTGTCTCAGATCTGGTAATTAACAGTAATACAGGCAATTAGGTATAGGTATATATAGGTATATGTCATGTTTGACGATGCCTACCTACCTACATACCAGAATCAATTAGGTAGATAACGTTACACACGCTTGCGAAATCATTGCGTTACACACGCTCTGTGGTCTAGCGGTCCGGCGTTTGACTTGACTTCTTTAGGTCCCGGCTTCGAAAAAATCAGAAAATGTGTATTTTTTTAATAAAAATAATGTTGTCCAAGATTTGATATGTGCCCGGTTGAGGATGGGCTTGCCACCTATCACAATGTAGAACTTAGAGTCTTTGGCTAGTCTTGCCCTAGTTGTGCCTCTGCCAACCTCTTTCGGTCTGGGCTAATTTGCAGAATAGACCATCTGCCTTTTCTGTGCTCGGCAGCTCGTAAAAGGCGAGCATATGCTTACCGTCACTAACACCGTGACATTTGACTAGGTGTTAGAGTCTCGCAGCGACTCACCCGAATTGGTACCACCGTCTTACCTACTCCTGCCGCCATAATGTCAGCGCTTGCCGTTGACGTGTTCCGGTTCGGAGGATAAGGTATCCGGTAAACTTACTTTTGCTAACATCCCGGCGTATCTAGGCTGCGTGAATTTCTTACCGTCAGGAATTCCGTCTGCTTGTTTGCCTTCCAATATCATTTAAATTTTCGTAGCGATTGTCTTAAAAGTCATTCTACACCTACTGAAACCGACATTCAGAGAGTAGTGAATTAGGTATAATAAAACATTATGCTCCCTACCAACTTAGTAATAGTAAGTAAATATTTTTTGTTTATAATTACCAGCCTTAATCTGTTTTTTTTAGCGGGTGACTGTTCTTCGTTGGATTTAACGAGATGCCGCCGAGGGATCAATTGCAGACCGACCTCGCGCTCGTCCTCTTAGAGCCCTAATCGAAGAGGATGTGACGACAATGGTTAATGTTTTTACATAAAGCCCGTTCACAAACACGTCAACGTTCGCGAATCAGCACGATTGCAGCATGCGAACAATAAGAAACGCACTCCATCGGCGAGGCGTGCATCACAGAACACCCGCCAAAAAATTAATTTTAAGTGAGCAGCAAAAAGAAATTCGAGTGAGTTTTGCTCGCGAATTTCGGGATTTTGACTCTCTTTTGACTTGACTTTTGCTCTTACATTTTATGCATGTGATAAATAAAAAATATTTTGTTAGTTTATAGAAAAACGTCTACATTTTAAAAAATAGATAACTTTGTATTATTTTAAATCATTTGGTGTTTTTTGTTCTCATGTGTTTGTTTTGAAATCACCTGATGGTGCCGCTTTTGTTATTTATTTAAAAGCACCTTATTGTTTTCTCACGCTTTGCCAATTTGTATTTTAGTTGTCATTGTGAAAAGTAACCGAAGACGTCAACAAGTCGTAAAATGTAGCGCTCTTGTTTCTTTTGTTTATACCTATTATTCATAAATAAAAATTAAAATGTGATGTCGGTTTATAGAAAAACATACCTATACATTTAAAAAGTAGATAATTTTGTATTAGTTTAAATCATTTAGTGTTCTTTGTTCGCAGGTGTTGGTTTTGAAATCAACAGATGGTTCCCCGCTTTTGTTATAATTACAAACATCCAATTTTTCTCACGCTTTGTCAATTTGTATTTTAGTTGTCATTGTTAAAAGCAACCGAAAAGTAACCGAAGACGTAAACAAGTCGAAAATGTAGCGCTCTTGTTTCTTTTGCTTGTACTTACCTGTTATTCATCTGTGATAAAATATAAAAATTACTAGGTATGTGATGTTAAGTAGACTATCTATATACCTAAACCTTTAAACTTTTTAAAAAGTGTTTTCATTAAGAAAACCGTTTCATTTACTTAACACCTAAAACCTGTTAAGCTAAATAACTGAATAACATATTTTGTAACGAAATTATTTGTTTTAGGTATTAATTGTTGTTACTTGCTTTAGTTTTAATTTTTTATGCCTATGATGCAATGAGCTACTTTTAGTAATCAACTTGTAGGTATTTTATTTTTAGTTACTTATGTTACACTTTTTACTTATAAATAATGTAAAATTATAAAATATACCATGCGTGTTTTATCATTAAACCCCAATCCCTAACAACCAAGTCCTTTATTTTCTTAATCTAAGTGCTAGATCATACTAGTATTATAAATGCAAAAGTTTTAGGCGGCAACTACAAAAATGTATGTTTGTTTGTTACTCCTTCACGCAAAAACTGTTAACCGATTTTCATGAAATTCGGCACTCACATAGAGGGTTACTTGGATTAATGGAATGAAATGAATGAATGGAATATGATAGTTTTTATCCTAAAACATATTTCCGTGGACCATTAACCACGCGGCCAGGGGCTAGTGGTAGGTATGTAATATTTACAAAGGCTTAATCATATTAATTTGATGAAACCTACCGAAGCTTACACACCTTAAAAATAAATTATTGAATATTCCTCGACACAATTTGATCTTAACCATAATTATGTTACGCTTATGTTGTTGTTTTCCCCGTGTTGGTCCGAGCTCCTTTGCAGAAGAGACCATCTGCCTTCCTGCCAGGCAGCTCGTAAAAGGCGAGCATAGGCTTACCCTCACTAACATCGTGACATCTGACTAGGTGGTAGAGTTTCGCAGCGACTTGCCCGGATTGGTACCACCGCCTTACCTATTCCTACCGCCATAACGTCATGACGTCTTTCGGTTCGGAAGGTATGAAGTGAAGTGAGGGCGTGAAGATGCAAACAAACAAAATGATAATGAACAAGAACATGACTCTTCATCCTCTAGACCAGTAGGGTTCTCTAGAAACCTCCCATCCTCTAGAATCTCGGATATATGCAATATTGAAAATCGGAATCGGATCTGTTACTTTTGGTAGTTTTGTCACTCTTGAACACAATACTAGCGAATTATTAAAGTTTAATTAATAGGTAAATAATCAATAGATGATTTTATCAGATTCATTTAATTTTGTTGTAACTAAATGTTAATCATCCGCTATTTATGTGTCCCAGAGTACCTAAAATGACAAATCCGATTCAAATTTCCAATTTGCATGAAATCGATATTCAAAAGTAACCCTACAGATCACGACATCGCACGAAAATGTCATTGTTGCTGCAGAAATAGACAAGCGCGTACTCGGGCAAGTTGATGTATCGTCACGCCCATATCCCCGAAGGATAAGGCAGAAGCACAACAAGACTAGCTGAAGACTCTAATACCCGTATTTAAGAAGCTTTTATTTAAGAAGCTAAGTAATGAAAACACGCTGTGCAAAGGACGACATTAAGCTATGCGTTTCTTACGTCAAGCCATACAATTCATGAACAATACATTCAATAATCAGTTCTAAGTATTGTTCATGAATTGGATGACTTGACGTAAGAAACGCATAGCTAAATGTCGTACCTACTTTGCATAGCGTGTTTTCATTACTTAGCCAAGTTAGCTTCTTGAATACGGATGTAAGTCCCATATTATGATAATAGGTGGCAATCCTATCGCCAATCGGGCACATATCGAAACGAAATTTAAGATGATAGAAAATTGAAAATAAATATTTTCTATTTTTAGGCCGACCCGGGGATCGAACTCGGGACCTGAAGAAGTCAAGTCCGACGCCGGAACGCTAGACCACAAAGGCGATGCTGTACACTACTCTAATACCTACTCGTGGTTGTGGTAATAAATGTAAAAATAAAACGAAAATTATTTATTTGCTAGTAGGTTTGTATCATATGAGAATGTTACAAAAAATTAAGCATACCAACATTGTCTAGCAAAAGATTGGAAACTTAAATCGTCGCGTATGCAACTAGACCGAAATATCGACAAATAAAATAAAAAGAGATCGTGAGTATCCCGTATAAATAATTAAAAATGTTAATAGTCTAGCAAATTACAATGTGCAAACAGATTAATATTTTACTAAATAATTATTTGTGTATATGAGACAGGTTTATTTTACTATTCAAGCAAATTAGTTATTCGTGTTATATTTAAGAAACCAAACGCCATACGAAACTCTTACAATTTTAAAATATACACTTTGTCACGATTCAACTTAATTTCGAAAACATTTTATGAAAAATCACAACAAAACGAGATATCGTTTTAGAATAAATTAAACGTGTTCGTTGCATGGCCCTACGCCGACTACTGGTTTCATTCTAAGGTGAACTATTAAAATATTAAAATTCTCAAACAATAGTAAAATATTGAGGCGGCCACGAAAAGGCGGAGCTTCGCGTCGCATACGCACGGTATGCCAAGCGAATTTCGCCTACAGGTGTATCAGCGCCAATTTGGCCGATAGTACATACCGAAACGGCACTATACGAGGGCCAAACTGAAAGTTTTTAGAACTGGCAACTTAAAAGCATTATATTAAAAAAATAAGTTTAAATCTTAAAAATAGAACTCTTTACCAATAATATTGAGAAAAAATTAAAAAAAAACACCCTTTTTAAAAAAAAAACCGAACTAAAAAGTAGAAAATAAATTTTAATGAATTTAAATTAAGAAAAAAGTGTTTAAGATTTCAATGAATATAAATTAATAATAGTGTGAATAAAAAAATATTTTATTTAAAAAAAAAGTGTAGGGTGCTTTTTAAGATATTATCGAAATGATAATCACTCTACTCATATCTGTCATATAAAATATTTATAACTATTGACACCATGCACCCCACGCTTTGTTTTAAATAAAATATATTTTTTTTATTCAGACTATTATTAATTTATATTCTTTAAAATTTTTAACACTATTTTCTTAATTAAAATTCATTAAAATTTATTTTCTATTTTTTAGTTCGGTTTTCTTTAAAAAACGTGTTTTTTAGTTTTTTTTAAACTATTATTTTTCCTTATTAGTTTACTTATATAAGTAACTATTCTATACTAAATACATATATTATTTATGTTGTAAAATTCTAAACAAAGGTGTAGTACTATTGCTATTTAAATTATGCTCTTCGGCTATATTCGTCAAACTTCGGAAATCCGAATGTATTTTAAAGATATTTATATAGAGTTGTTATTACACATAATAAATCATTTCGCTTAAATTTAGATTAGGTTAGCCGATTTAAAAAATAGTAAAAAGTGTAAAGCCGAAGAGCATAATTTAAATAGTAGTACTATAATTAGGTAGTAGTGAATTTTTTTTTATCATTCATTTAGAAATAAAACTTTTCAAGGGATACTTTTGTTACTACTTTAAAATGTCTCACTACGTACTGAAATATAGAAAATGTATTTATATTATACATACTTGGGTTTGATTCTCGACGAGGAATTTTTGTGATGAACATTTAGATGTCTGTATTTACGGGTCTGGGTGTTTATTAAATTTATTCTGGTATCTATTCAAGTATTCCTATGTACTAGTGGTCACCCATTGGTCGAACTTCGACCATAATAGATTTTAATATGTTATTGATAAGAACGTCATCTTCCTTTCTCATGACCAACTACTAAACTATATGAATTGTTAGTGCCTCATCTGTGATCTTTTATCATCAATATATTTGTTTGTGTGTGTCAAATGCATGGTAGTGTGGGTAATGTTTTATTTATTGATTTAATGTACTTTTTAAGCATTATAATTGAAAAATATTAGCGTTCTGCACTTATCCTACACATAAACTATAAGTGTGCCAAATTTTATGCTCCTGCGTCCGCGCAATTTTCGTAAAAAGGGGTCCAAAGTTTTGGAATCACGTATTAAAATATAACACAAACATATAATTTGCTTAGATTCAATTTGTGTGAGTTGTCCAGGAATATTTATATTAGTTTTTATTAAATGTTCGTTTTGTTTCAGCTTCATACGTGTCGGGAAACAACACAACGGATGAACTACATAATCGGTGAATAACATCATTTAATTTTATATTCACGCCACATCCGTTATCGTTTAGGTAGAGGATACTTAATGCTCCTCATCGCCTCTGGTCTAGCGGTCCGGCGGCGGACTTAACTTCTTGAGAAATGATGATTGAGGGTGAATAGAAAATGTGTGTTTTTAATTTTCTGATAAAAATATCGTCGCCCATAATTGGATATGTGCCCGGTTGGCCTTATCCTTGCCACCTATCACATTGTGGGACTTAGTGTCTTCGGAAAGTCGTGGGTGCCTCTGCCTACCGCTTCGGGGATATGTGCGTGAAGCTACTTTTTTTTTTGCTTTATTCAATCTTTAGTAACAAGCTTTCATGTATTTTGTGAGGTGGATATCACACTGTCCTACACACCGGAGAATTGTTATCATTCCAAAATGGCCGCCGCAAAATGGCAGATTAAACATTTTTGTAAAAAATTACAAATGAACATTAAATGAAAGGACATTCTGTATGTGATAGATCAGCGAACAAGAATACGGGTCTCCTGATGGTTAGAGATAACCTATAGACACCATAGATGTTAGCTTTTTTATATTTATGATAATGAAAGGCAAACAAGCAGACGGATTTCCTGATGTTAAGAAATAACGCCGCCTAGAGACACCAAAGGCGGTAATGGTGCGTTGCCAACCTGAGACCGGGATGTTAGGTCTCGAGCAAAATTAAATTTACCGGCTACCTTACCCTCCGAACCGGAACATGTCATGACGTTATGGCGGCAGGAATGGGTAAGGCGTTGGTACCAATCCGGGTGAGTCGCTGCAAAACTCTACCACCTAGTCAAATGACACGGTGCTAGTGACGGTAAGCCTATGCTCGCCTTTTATGAGCTGCCTGCCACAGGAAGGCAGATGGTCTATTCTACAAAGGAGCCCGGACCAACACGGGTCCTGAGACCGAGATGGAAGGCCCTTTATTAAGTATACCAGTTATCCTACCCTCCAGACCGGAAAGACAGACTCATTATAGCAGCAGGATAGGTAGGCTGTTCACATTCAAAGAGAATACCTCCAATAGGATGCGAACAGTTTGGGGGCTTTTTGACATCGTTTACTGGTAGGATGCGGACAGCGACTATGACACATTATATTTTCTTGCATGTTCTGTACTTATTAATTTTACACTTCATTATTTCATTAACTTATAAATACTTATGAATTCTAAAATATCAATGAGTTTTCAGTTATTTTAACATAAATAATTTTACATTGTGAACATGTGGTTACTATAAAATCAGATTTTCATTTTTACATCCCTCTGTAGATTAAAAAAATATATAGAAAAACCCAAAAAAATATGCTGTTTTGCTGATAGTAGCCCGTGTTTGATCCTGGATCTTCAACTATCTTTATGCCAAATTTCATCGTTCTGTTTAGCAGTTTAGAAGTTAAAGCGTGACAAACACACTTTTTTTATTAGTATGGACAAGTATAGATGTTGTGTTTGTATGTTAAAGACTAAAATGATAACAGAAAATACATTATTATTTTCAGGTTAGAACAAGCCTCAGAAGCCATTCGTTCGGAGTTATCAGACTGGCTACCTAAAACAAGGGCTGAAATCAAAGCTATTCTTCTAGAACTGGCAGATAGACAAGTAAACATACACACACAAACGCTAATAGGATGGGAGAACGCATTAAAAATGTCAACAGAAGACGTCTCGCAAATGTTCAAAACTGTATCAAAATCAGCCGTCCAAAATCTGTCCCCTTCTAAGTCAAGACAATTAACACCGAACGAGACTGAACGAGATTTTGATGATTTTGATGATAATGATTCTGAAGACTTAATACAAGACTCTAATTCAAGAATACATATTACCGAAAATGAAATTACCCATGACGATGAAAGAATACCTCCTTATGTTAATAGAATACCTAAATCTAATTCAATAGATGGAACGGATGAGAGGATATATGAGTCTGATGAAAGAATACATAATTCAAATGTTAGAATTCAGAGTTCTGATGATAGAATACAAGAATCTAATGATAAAATACGAAGTCCTGATGATAGAATACAAGAATGTGATGAAAGGATACAGTTATCCAATGATTCCGACATGAAAAAAGAAAATTCTAATTCACATAATGATTCAGGTCTACCAGAAGACGTTTTAGATGATAATACAGATAAGGAAACTTCTAAAAATTCAAAAATCTCGGATCCTTTGTCAGATTTTTTTGAAGTTGATTTGTCCTGACTTTGTGATACAATGTTTTGTAATGTTATGAACTCTTTGTAAATAACCCATCCAAAATCATATCTTTAGCTTAACGTTACTTATAATCCTGTCCTTGTTAGTATTTTTTAATATAGTCTGTGAAATTGTAAGCCTATTACATAAATATATAAATTTGAATACAGGGTAAATAGTAAATCATTTCATAGTTACATATGTAGTCAAATCTGGAAAGTATAATTTGATTTAATCCAATCACTCATTGAGCTGACACTTAGCAAACGTCTGATCCTTATGCCGCCATTTTGTATTCAATATGGCGTACACAAAATGGCTATTTATCATTTTTATATTGTTTTCTTCATTTTATGTTTATTTTCGTTAAACATGAAAAATGAATGAAAATAAATCATCATATTTGGTTTTCGTATTAAATAGCATAGATATTTTTAGGGCAAACTTTAAGTTGCTCTTAATGATATTTAAAATACTACATTCCTACATTTTACATTTTATTTAAAAAAACGTGTCATCATTAACGTTAGTCAATTATTCTATTAACATCGAGTAATAAATTGATATTACGGTATGAAGTTTTTTTCTTTGAATTTTCTTGTCACCTAGGAGATTGAGTACTGATCTCAAAATAAAACTGAGGTTTCTTATCCAAAGAATTAAAAATTTTATCTAAGTTGATATTTAGTAAGCTGTATCATTATTATCGTAAAAATATTGTCTTTCAAAAGCACTCAATTGTTTTAAAATATTATTGTTACGAAAGAATACTTCCTGCAAGTGACGAGGCTTCTTAGCTTTGGTTAATTGATAGAAGAAGGCGTTACTTTGCGGAAATCCATATTTAAATCTAAATAAAATTATTTAATTTGCAATTTTCCGCCAAAAAATGTATACGTTTATTCCGCCATAATTTTATATAAAAAATTATGGCGTAGTTTCGTTACGTTTAGCTTCGGTTATTGACATAGACAAGCACCAATTTTTTACTTTGAAGTTTGATCAAGTCGTATAATTGTTTAAAAAGCTAGAACATTTTGTATTTTGTTCATATTCTACTCAAGAAGTACACTATCCAAGAATTATTAGTGAATTAATAGAAACTATTAGTCTGATAAAAAAATTTAGTTCAGGATTTTAGTTAGAAATAAATTGTGTCACTAAGATTTCAGATGAAGCTTAACAACTTATGCTGTACTTAAAAATATAAAACAACTTAATTGAAAAAATTGTAAAAAAATCAAATTTTCTAAAATACTGAGTTGATTTTTAATACATTTTAACGATATGCAGATAAAACATACATAGGCAGGTAAAATACTGTATTTATTGTTCTTAATTTGTATAAAGTGTATTACATCAAAATACTTAGATGCATTACCTTAGTTTTAGTTTTGTACAAAATTAATAAAATTAAATTGGTATCAATAATTTTGTGTTTTTAATTTTAGTATAGTAAATAGCTCGATGTATTTCTGGAAATAAATCTGCTTGTTTGTGTTCTCTCAATACTTATAAAGTAACATGTCCTGACTTACTGATTCATCATCGTTGAGCAAATACTTACAGCCATGAGATTTGGTGAGTAGGGCCATTTTACTGAGTGGTCACCCGCATTTGACGGAATTTTGGAAATTGTTCCCCTAAGGGGATGAAACGAGGGTTGAAATTTTGTATGCATGACTGTCGTTTTTTAAGTTAGAAAGATTAAAGTTTATTTTGGGCTACTTATTAAAAATGAGCGTATTGAAGCGTTACTTGAAATTCTACCCCGAAGGGGTTGTAATAGGGGTTGAAAGTTTGTATGAAAGTCCTTATTAATGTGCTAGGATCGGTAAATACATTAACCGCCATGTGACTAAAGCAGCTAGGAAATAAATAAAATTTAACCGCCTAACCCCAAAAATATGATGCCTGTTTAGCTCAACGTTTTTTAAAATAGGCATTCAATCAATAATGTGGATGACGTGTCAGCGTGTGATGGGTTAAGAATCTAATTTTATAGGCTGTGCAACGAGCATTTATTTTTTTGTAGTAAGACAGTTGGTGCTCAAGTTCCCTTCAAGTCTTTGAAAAATTCAAGTCATTAATGCCTGGTTTCTATAATGACCGAGACGTAAGTCAAAAGTTTCACTATTCACTGTTCGTCCAAAAATAATGAAGTGTAAAATTTACTAAAAATCAAGACTAGTTTTTTCTATGACAATTATTTTTATGTATTAGACGTCAGACAAGAAAAAAAGAAATATCATAATCCTAATTCGAAATACGACCTAAACGGATTTTACTACTAATAAAAAAAAATAACTGAACTGCTAGCTGGCTGGCTCACTGTTTTCGAAGCTTTACTCATTTTTTAATACAATATTCAGGTCATTACTAGCAATGAGCAACCATAATTAGATATTTTACTATAGGTACAAACAACTACCATCCGTATTCAAAACTGCTTGTTTCTTGAATATAGGAACTGGGTATAAGCCTTTTAATAGACTTGAATAGCAAGCAGAACTTCTCAGGATTTATTTCATACTCCTTTATCACTAAAGATGAATTGGTACATAGGGAACCAACGACTAGAGTGTTGAGGTAAGATTTAGTGTGCTGAATAGGTTACAGAAAAATAAGTTTCGTCACATTTTGTTTGTTTTAGGTAATAATTAGGTAAAAATTATACGTTCAAAAAACCATATTAGAACAAAAACTTTAAGACTGACGACAATAAACGTATTTTCATATACAGCACCTGATTTTGGTACTATCTTAAGTGGTTTTTTTCCCTTTCTCTCAAGTTTATCATGTTAATGAGCGCGTTTTATTCTGGAATTAGAATTTTACTTAATTTTATTACTGCTTTTAAATTTAATAAAATACGTGAGGTAACCTGTGCCATCGTCAAAATCACGCACTCTCTCTCTCTCTCTCACACACACACACACACAAATACACATACGCA
>NJDD01003316.1:50455-64354 GCA_002245505.1 Calephelis nemesis | reverse complement strand
ACTCTCTCTCTCTCTCTCACACAAACACACACAAATACACATACGCATAAATCAAAAACAGCACCTAAAATTCAAAAGTTCATTTACTTTTCTTTTACATACATATCTTCACGCCAAGTCCCTTCCGGGGTAGGCAGAGGCATAGGAAATTTAAGCGACTAGCCGACCCGGCGAACTTCGTATCGCTTGAGATTAACAGCTACTATAGTTTGTAAGGATTAAAGCATTGTTTTTCCTATTTTCTCTACAATTTTCACGGTTGTTTTCTTTTTCTGACAATAAATAACTCAGCAAAATGGCGTGATGCGATGACCGCGCAAAATGGGGATCCATTTAAACAGCGTGTATTTGACAGTGTAACGAAAAATTTTGTGGTAGTTTAGATACATATCAGACTTCAAAATTCCTTTTACAGTTTTTGTCGGAAACTAGCGGTTTTAAATATTTAGCAGTTTTTCAGCCCGACATGTATAGCGAACAAAGAATATGTATTAACCCGCGCGTTGCGAGCTGTAAGTGCCGATCTAATACGCTGCTTTAGTATAAATGTGTTATTTATTAGATGTGAAATAAAAATCGAGTTGCGTTAGAGAATAATAACGAAATAATAATCATTAAATTTTTTTTGAAAAATTCATTCCAATTCCAACTACATATGCATGTCTACCATGTACAGCAGAGGTTCCACGGTCGATCTCAGAGGTTGAGATTTTATTTTCGAATTTCGAATATTTTGTATCTACAAATGTGTGTAAATAGTAAAAAAACTATGTAAAACTGCTACTAATTACTTATGATTACAACATAAAAATAAATGATAATATAAATGCGTGTTAATGTTACAAGTAAATAACAAAAACAAGACATAAAATTAAAGATCTTCACGGCAAAAAGTAAAGGCACCACTGATGTACAGAATACATGGTTTCATTTTTCATTTACACGGTACATATAAATATAGATAAATAACTAAAATGTCCTGTTAAAGTTTACAAGGATTTAAATAAAAACATTTTAGTAGTAAAAACTATTTCATTTATTTATTTAACAAAAATTAATTTTATTTTACATAAAATATAATATCACCACAGAGCTAATACTCCGAAAGCAGACGTCACAGGACGGTGTAAAGTTAAGTGTCGCTATCTAGGGTTGTCAACTTACTTGAAAGGATTGAACAATAAAAATCACATAGCTAATAAAAAATAGTATTTCAAACTTTTTGAGTTGTCTAACAGTAAAAATTAAATAATTTACACGCCTTAATTGTGTTTGCGATACAATTTCACACATTTTTAGGATCCAAAGTACTTTAGTATGCGCCATTTCAAAGTAAGTTGTTCTTTAAACAAATTTTTACACATAATAACTTTCTTTCCAAATAATTTGAAAACATAGTTTACTTTACTTAAATAAATGACGTAATTATTTTTATTACAAACAAATTACAAAAATTAGATACAATACACATAACGTAAATAAACTCAATACTTTTAAATAATTGAAAAAATATTTTTTTCTTATTTAACAAATTAAACTACTGTCACTATTTTATATCTCTTGCCTGGAAAAAGGGTTACAATCTTACTTAAACTTCCAATATTGCTTCACAAAATATTAGCTTGCAAATGTATGTAACTTTTAATTACATACAAGGCTCTATATTACATATATAAATCACGTTTATTTTATTTACATACATATTTATTATGTATTAAATCTAAAATATACAAACGTAAAAAGAAACCACTCAATACAAGTATTTATTAAATACTTAGTAGGTTGGTCTCAACAACTGTATCAAACAATGTTACCATTTTTTGAAGAAATAAACATTTTTTTTATAAAAAGTAATAAAGCGACCATTAAATCTTTTTTTGTAAAAATAAGTTATATGTGATAGGTAAAAGTATAAAGGGTCTCTTCATTTAAAAATATAATTTAAAAAAACATAAACCTATATTCACATTTTATTTGCTCTATTTGTTTACTCTCTAAGACTCTAACTCTTACTTTCTATTACATGCAGCTGACAACCCTACCACCGATAAATGTAACAGCAAAATATGAAATCTCTATATTCTAAACAATAACTATTTTGTACGATTTATGCAACTACTAATTAAATTGTAAGACATTTTTTAATTTGTAATTAAGACTAATTACATTAACAGCAAATATTTTAAATATATCTATGTTCTGTCTATTGTTAAGAAGAATCCATTTATCATATTTCACTCACAATAAATGTTTATCTAAAATAAATCAATGTTGTTTGTAAATATAAGATTTTAAGTACTTTATTTTTAACGAAATTAATTAATGATACCAATTAATAATTCGTATCATTAATTTTAGCGAGTCAGAGTTATCAACTTCATTTTTCGACAATATCAAAAACTAACCTCGCGTAAGATCGGAAAAGTAACTTTATGACATCTTTCCCATAGACAATATAGAACGCATAAGGAAAATTCTGCAAAATAGCAGACCTCGTAGATTTGGAATACTTTTTTCTTTTAATTTAATAATATGAAAGTTTCAACCAATCGATATTAAAATAAATAACAGCAATTACAGATTTCATAAATAAATTAATTGAGTTCTAAACTAATTAGCTACGTATACTTTTGTCGAGGAAGATCTCACCAAATATTCTAAAACCATCTTCCCAAGGAACGACTTTCGCCTTGATTTGAGGATCGGGGGAACTAAGGGTCTTCTTGATGAGGTCATCCATCGGGAAACCTTTACGAGGGAAGACTATTGCCTGGAAAATCAAAAAAGCACCAGTTTTAATAAGGCATAGATTAGGGCCAGGAATTTCAGGAATATTCAGGGTGTCCTATTGCTATGCCACATGTTACGATAATACCTTAAATATTGTAGATATGTAGAGATTATTTATGCAAAAGACAATCAAAGAAATTGTGTTTTTTTTTTTCAATTTTCTAATAAAAACAATGTTGCAATGGCGATTAGCGATAGGCTTCCCACCTACTATGTTGTGGGACTTATGACTGGTCCCTATAATCTAGAAACGAGTCGTTTTGCTTATGAATAGTAGTTTTTTTTATGAATACATAGTAGAAAATCAAACTATTGTTCGTTATCGACTGTTAAATCGAAACATTTGTAACTACGTGCAACGCTTCGTCACTTTTAGGCAAACTACTAATTGTTATACTAACGGATTACGGTTCGTTGATTATAGGAACCGAGCTTAAGTGTCTTCAGCTAGTCACGGGTTGTACCTCTCCGGGGATATGGGCATGAAGGTATATTTTTCACACTTAAAAGGCAATATGTTAACTTACATGCTTCGGCAGGTTAGTTGCAGGGCAGTAATCATTCCTGCCGTCCCCAGTGTAAACCATGCGCTGGTAGACCCTGTCCCCGCACCACTTGGCCAGCGCCAGACTCTTGCACAGGTTGGACGGGCACCGCGGGCAGGTGGACTGCCGCATGCACGGCTCTATATACAGCCTGCCGTTCTGCCAGAACGCGCGGTTTGTGACCACATCTGTTATTGCATCCTGAAAAAAGTGGAAAGTGGAAAAACTTTAACACCCCTCTTTTTCGGCATAGGTTAACATGACGTAAAATCTTAAAATAAGTAGACGTATCTGGAATCATATTTAAAATTGCCAATTGGTCCATCCGTTCAAAAGTTATGATGCCACAGACACACAAAAACATGTCAATATAATAACAATCCTCTTTTTCCGTCGAGGATTAAAAACACGACGTACCATTTCCGCATCGCGCCTAACTGCCCTTCTTTTTCTTCTACTGAATGCAAGCTATATAAAGCGCACATATAGATGATTGTTTATCTCATCATTTGTTCCCGATTTGCAATCTACAGAGATTTTCTTCCAAAATTTTCAGTGTGTGAGTGTGCTTGCGCGCGGTCGCTAGCTTGTGTGTGTGTGTGTGTGTGTTTGTGTGCTTGCGCTCGCTAGCTTGTGTGTGTGTGTGGTGTATGTGTGTGTTTGTATGTGTGTGTGTTTATGTGCGTGCGTGCGTGTAAGTGAGTTAGAATCCGACTTTTGGATCATAACTTTTAAACGGATAGACCGATTTAGGATTTTAGGTACCCGGAGAGACCGAGGTTGGCATTCCACGATTTAATCGCTCAGATATTATTCGAGGTTGGTGTTGTATGTAAAGCGTAATGACTGATGGAAGCCAGTCAGGTCTGCCAGGATATGGAGAATTGAAAATTGAATCTCTCTGCCCACTTCGTATGCGGTTTAGCGAGAAGATATGTATGAAGACCGACATCGATGGAGATTTTTTATGCAAGCTCCATGCACCCGACCAAAGCCGAGCCAGGAGGCCAGGTCTAGGGACTATTTCGTGGGATGAAAGTTGAATCTATGTTACAATGACGAAGGCGCGGGTAAACCTAGACAAGTTCTACAAATTGAATGTAACCCCAAAATAAGCAACTTATATGCTTCTGTTATGGGTGTTAGTCAACGATACTTATACATAGAAATACTTAAATATATACCAGAATAAACATCCAGACCCGGAAACGCAGACATCTAAATGTTCATCACAAAAATGCCTGCCCCCGTCGGGAATCGAACCCGAGCCTTGCGGTTGGTGAGTGTAGTTAGGCATATACGCTAGCCACTCGACCAACGAGGCACATCAAGTCTATAAATATAATACACATACCCCTATGACGTCACAATACAATATGTACATCAGCCACTCAATTTCCACAAAAACCATACGATTTCTCGTAGTGGGTGTAATTTAATTAGATGCTCTGAAGGTTTCCGAGTTTAGCTCGACATGTATACATACATATTAGAGTTGCGCCATTTCTATCCATGTTGATGACGTCATCCATCATCCATGATTTACGTCAACTCGGTTGGACCTTCACTATTCACCAGGACATCATTACTAGTCGGTTTATTTTAATTTTATGACATATGACAGCAAACAAGCAAACGGCTTTCTTGACGGTAAGAGACAACCGCGGCCTTAAGACAGCATAGATGTTATTGGTGCGTCGCTGTTTTGAGACTAGGGTATTGAGGATTCCCGAAAAAGGCCGGAATTTGTGTGATGAATATTATAAATGATAAAAAAAATAAAAATAAAAATCCCTGGACAAATCACACAACTTGAATCTAACCCCAAAGTAAGCAAATTATATGCTTATGTATTTCTAACATCCATAAGTTAGTCTAACATAATACGTGGAAATACTTAATAGATACCAGAATAAATTTTAGAAAAACCCAGACCCGGAAATGCAGACATCTAAATGTTCATCACACAAATGCCTGCCCCCGTCGGGAATCGAACCCGAGCCTCGCAGTTGGTTGATGTAGTATGGCGCGTACGCTAGCCACTCGACCAACGATGCGGTCAATATGAATGTGTTTATTAAAATTTAAAGTATCTATTTAAATTTTATGTATTTCTTTTTAACATTAAGTAACACCCATAAAACAAACATATAATTTGCTTACTTTGGGGTTGGATTCAATTTGTGTAACTTGTCCAGTGATATTTATTTATTTACTATCTTAACTCTATCTTAACTGTGAACTTTTAATATTTGTGTTCATATAAACCTTCTCCTGAAAATAACAATAAAAAAGCAATAGCAGATTTAAAATAGATAAGAAAGGGAAATGGAGATTATTTTTTTATGTGTATACTAGCTGTTGCCCGCGTAGTTAATCGTCCCACAGGAACATTGTTTTGGGATAAAATCCAAGTTACTCTCTATGTGTGTACCAAATTTCATTAAAATCTGTTCAGCAGTTTTTGCGTGAAGAATTAACAAACAATCATTCAATCTTTCGCATTTATAATATTATTAGGATTGGATAATACGATTTTACACTAATTACAACTCAAGAACAACTGACAAAGCATGAAATATTGACAAAGCAGATATACAATTCGAATGTGGATGGATGTAGGTACCCGGGAGATTAAGGTTGACATTCTACGATCAGTTGTCTCGGATATTATCCGAGGGTGGTGTCAAGAAACCGGCGTGTTTGTATAAAAAAGGGGAACGAATGAAGAAAGCCAGCCAGATTACGTAAACCAAAAAAATATCTACCTGAAGTCCATGAGTCTCCAGCCAGTGGTTGACAAAGATGGTGTTGGCGTCTGAGAGCACCAACACCTCCCAGCCCTCAGCCGCCAGGGTCAGGATCAGCTCCTTTATCCCGATGTTGGGTCGCATCGAGGCTATCGCGCCCAGGATATCTTTGGGGTGAAAACCAGCGGAAAAGGCATGTTCAAATACCTGTAATAAAATACAATGTTAAAGAAAATCTTGTAACAGTTAAGAAATGGATGTTGTTATGGTTAACAAGGGAAATGTGAATTTATTTGTATTAGTTGTTTTCAGCGGCTTTGTCTAAGAATTTCATCGAATAAATCATACATCGCGATATCAAAGTTTCTAAACCTGGTAAGATGTTATACGACTTTATGGGGCCGATGTCAAGGCCCTCAAAAATAAAATTTTGCCTGGCTGCCATTTTTCTTTTACAGAGACAGCCTGCGTGGCGTCATCAGTTCTCTACAAAAATGTTAAAAATGTAAACAAAAAACACGCTTTCAGAACTACCCCAAACTAAGTCCAATTTCGCTGACTAGAACGACCTTGGTCTCCGTCTTTATCATTTCTCTACAATAATATTACAAATGCAAATATGTTTTTGTTTTCAAAACTACCCCAAAGTGCCTTTTCACACGTACCGGTTGCCGGGCAGCCGGCGCCGGGATACCCGATGTCAAATAAGCTTTCACATGTGCCGGTTGATGCCAGCAGTATCGGCTAGAGAGCCGACAATATTACAGTCTCGTTCTATAGTTTCAAAGATGGACCGTGAACAAATAATTGCAATGTGGCTTTTATATCGAAGACGAAAATATCTACGCCGGAAAGAAAAATCAAGAAATTATTGGGTTCATCCAATTAATATGAAAAGAGAAGCATTAGGTGCATTCTATACATTATTCCCAGATCTACGAGCACATGAAGACAGGTTTTTCAAGTACTTTAGAATGTCTATAACTTCTTTTGATGAATTACATAACCGTTTGAAAAACTCTTTGCAACGTCAGGATACAAAAATGAGAAACTGCATTCAGCCTGTCGAGATGCTAGGTGTTACAATTCGGTAAGTAAAATAAAAATCAATTAATTTTTTATGTTTATTGAAAAAATAATTAAATTGTTACAACATATTTTCATCCGCAAAATCAATGGAATCCATTGTAGAAGAATTTATTAAATATGGAGATGGAGTATTTGATAATTCTACGCCGTTAACACGATAAAACTGGGCAGTAGAAGTAGTTGGAGAAGTAGGAGGCAATTGTGGTGAAGGTACAGTTGATTGTATTGGTGATGGTACATTTAGTGGTACAGTTTGGTACGGTAGTGTTGATGGTGGAACAAAAGTTTGGTGTGAAAACTGAGATTGTGGAGGTATATTTTGAAATGAAACAGGCAACTGGGGGCGAAATGTTTGATGTATTGTTTGCGAATGAGTCGTATCAGGGTGGTTTATTCTGTGGTACTGTACCGAGCATCTCTGCTTTTTAATTTTCGTTATTAATTCCATTACTCCCAACTGGAATTGTATAACTTCATCGTCCGTAAAAGTGTTTAGGGATGGAATTATTCCTTTGAAAAAACACAAATGTCTATCTGGTTCTTCTTCCATTTTTTTCAACATTTTCAATTCTATTGGATCCATCTTTGCGTGCCGTTTTCGAAATCCTAGTTCGTTATTAGGTTTTTTAAATTTTTCCAATTGTTCTTTTTTCTTATCAATCTCTGGTGTATTTCCTTCCATTGTTTGAGGATCTTCTGTTTCCTGTGTCAAACTATCAGTAGTGGGACGTTCCTTAAAAACTTTGTTGAGAAATTGTAGCTGATCATTGAAAACATATTTTTTACTTTTGAAGCACCAGCACCTGATTTGGTAACGTCCTTTAGTTTTTTACAAGACTTTTTAAATGAATCACGAACGTTTCCCCAACGTTTTATCACTTCTTTACCTGTAATAATAAAAATAATTAAAATAATTTTAATTACCTATATTGTTTCAGATACCTAGCAAGTGGTCTTACTTTTACAGATATGAGCTTCGAGTACAGACTTTGCATCTCAACTATAAGCGTTATAGTAAAAGAAGTGTGCCAAGCTACGTGGTCTATTATGAAATTTGAATGAATGCCTATACCTGGAAAAGAAATGTGGGAATCGATTGCCTTAAAATTTGAACAAAGGGCCAACTTTCCACACTGCTTAGGTGCAGTTGACGGGAAGCACATTCGAATTATCAATCCTCTAGGGTCGATGTACCACAATTATAAAGGCTATGCTTCAGTAGTATTAATGGCTGTAGCAGATTCGGAGTACTGCTTTACATATGTTGATATTGGTAGCTACGGAAAAAACAGTGACTCTCACATTTTCAAGAAATGTTCATTGTGGTCATCAGTTTTAAATAGTGAGCTCGAGCTACCGAAGGAAAATTGTCTCACGGGAACAACGAGCCCTAATATGCCTTATTTCTTTATTGGTGACGGAGCATTCGCTATACACAAACATCTGCTTCGGCCATATGGTGGGTCGAATTTAACCATGAAACAACGAATTTATAATTATCGTTTATGCAGAGCTCGGAGGTATGTGGAGTGCACATTTGGAATTCTCACTAATAAGTGGAGAATATTACATCGTGCCATTAATTTGGAACCCGACTTCGCAGTTGATATTGTAAAGGCTTGTGTAATCCTGCACAATTTTGTCCGTGTCAGAGATGGATATCAACCAGAGGATACAATGACCATATTTGGATTAGAAGATTTAAGTGGAGAACAAGTAAGACGTGGAGGGTTAGCAGCAAATAATGTTAGAAATATTTTAGCGGACTATTTTATGACCGAACCTGGACAAGTCAGTTGGCAGTTAAAATTATATAATTATATAATAATTGGCTAAAATATAAAAAAGTGTAATTACTATCAGTTGTGTAATATTAAATGATTTGCAAACTTACCAAATGAGTTTTTTTCACCGTCAGTAATTTCTTCGAAGTCGGGCTTAAGTATTGCGCAAACTTCCCGCCAAGCTTTTTTTGTTTCATTTTTGTCCTTGTACTCAGCGCAAGTTTTGTCCCATAAAACTGGCTTCGCTTCCACCACTGTTATCAACAGGTCGATATCTATCTCCATTTTATAGTTTAGAAGAAGGTATGCAATGTAATTTACGAGCGTCGTCGAGCGTGCGACAGAACTACGCACGCGCGTGCTCTCGCAGTCTGTACCTGGGCGACTGACCGGCCGGCGCGTCCGAAAGCTAGTTGCGTGTTCCATACACCACTGTCAGTTCGGCCGCCGGCTAACCGATGCCCGGCGACCGGACGCACAGTGGTGTTTCCGGCGCGCACCCGGCAACCGCCTGCCGGATAAATTACGCCGGTACATGTGAAAGCTATGTACCATGCCCATACACTTCACCACCGGGTAACCGGCGCCGGCCACCCAGCAACCGGTACGTGTGAAAAGGCACAAACAGTAAAAATTTTTTAGCTTTTTCATTAATTTCAGAGGGACAACCTGCGCGTCTTAACATAATATTATATCTATTACACATAACACATATATAGGTACATACTATATATCACAACACGTCTAGCTCGTCCATTTTGCAAGACACTTGCATTGCAACAAAGGTCGTTGCATTTATATAAATCGTTTTAGTATTCGAAGTTGTAACGTATTTTTTGAAGTTATACTTCTTTTGGTGAATTTTTACGATGCCTGCGCACACCGACAGATAAATGTGACAGTCTGAAGTTAGTTGCTACCGACAGAAAAAAAACACCCTGAAGTTAGTTGCGAACCTTTTTATTTTTTATTTGGTATTTTTGGATTGTTACGCCAAAGAAGTATAACTTCTTACGTGGGTACATGAGAACACACACTCTTTTTTTATTTCCTATTTGCATTAATTAATTGATGGTTGAAGAGGATTAAATGAACGCCTACAAAAGACAAAAAAAGGTGAGCGACTTTTAAATGACTCGAAAAAAGGTTCCCAATTCGACGTTTTTTTTTGTATTAGGTACGTTGCTACTCGGCTAACAGCCAACCGATTTTGATGGTTTATTTTTAGGAAGATAGGATACGATTCCGAGGTGGTACCATATTAATGTTTTGAGTTAATAATGGAGGAATTTTTGTTAACGATGACGACCTCATCGTTGATGACACAAAAACAACGTGTGTTTTTGTTCATGTGTTTTTTGCTGTTTATACAAGCAAAACTAATATTAAGTATTTCAGTTTTCTTCTTATTTTATGTTAAAGGTCAACGAACAAGCATGCGGATCGTCTGAAATGGTAAGAGACAACTATGACCTACAACATGTTACAGTTATATTTAGTATATTAATTACACTAATTTCTTAATTTTGTCGCCTCTGTGGTCTAGCGGTTCAGTTGTTGGACTTAACTGCTTGAGGTCCCGGGTTCGAATCCCATGTCGGGCAACAAAAGAAAATTGGATTTTTCCAATATTTCAATAAAAAAAATGTTGCTCGGGATTAGATATGTGCCTAGTTGGCGATAGGCTTGCCACCTATCACATTGTGGGACTTAGTGTCTTCGGCTAGTCGTGAGTGCCATGGTTGTGCCTCTGCCTACCTCTTCGGGGATATGGGCGTGAAGATACTTCTCTATTTGTATAAAAGTGGACTTAAGTAGTATCGAAAATTAACTACTAATATATTTAAACTAACAATAAAAAGTAATTCCAGAAAACCGTACAGCTACTTTTAGAGATATCTTCACGTCAAATCCATTACAGAGTAGACAGAGTGCTGCCTAGTTTCCGTATACTAGAGTTTCAGTATCTGTGTCGCTGACGTCAAATTGAGATAACCTGCCACTGTGCAGTCACTGCCAAGGCTGCTGGCCAGTAGCCAAATTCCGCTGTTTTACAGCGACATTTTCTCCATGAAATTCACAAAACTTGCAAACTTTTTCGTGTTTTATTAATATTTTGATTTAGCCTTGAGGTATTCTTTTCAATTATATACAAAACATAACTAGCGACCCGGCACGTGCTTCGCTACGTATATGACCCGAGAATGACATGACACAACAAAACAAAAAAAGAAAAAAAAAACAACTGAATTTTTTTATATGAGAGCACAATCCCCATCTAAAAAAAATTTTTGATTTGACAAAAAAATACCCAATAACAAAATGGCGGATAAATGTATCAAATCCATTTAATACAATTATCCGCCATCGAACCGCTGGACCGATTTTATGCAAACTTCACATAAACCATCTACTAAATAGTCCGAACAAAACCTAAACATTTGGTTTGCATAGGTGTTGCAACGGGCGTTCTTCAGTTATAAAACTACAACGAAAAACGAAAAATGGCATTGATTTATATATATTTAGATACAAAAAATGGTTTGGTCCGTTGTACTAATACTTTTCTGATTTTATAGTATTCAAAGGTCAACAAGTAGATGGATTACTACTTGATAAGCCTACTAACACCCAAAATAATAATGATGCGTCGTCACTAAGTATATAAGAGAAATTGAAGACAAGCAGACAAGGAAAAGTCTAAGCAATTTTTTAAATCACTCATCTGTCATTCTTTCCATATGACCTAACCAGCGGGAGAATGCGCTTTCTTATTTTAACACCAACACTTTTTTTTTCAATCCCACTCTTTCTCAGATCTCACTATTACGAATGCGGTCAGCGAGCACTACACCATAGATATTCCGTAGCCTATTCTCGTGTTTTTAGTTGAAAATCCAAAGGGCTATGAAGATTTTGGCTTACCTACTGTTCGGCAATTGGTTTTTTTTTTCAAAATTGAGTTCACTGATAATTCTTTCAAAAATGGATAGCTAATATCAATACAAATAAAAAATATTCCTAGAAAAAACCCTTTAAGTGTACATTCCGAAGATAAAACAACTAAAGTTTTACTATTAAAGGTTACGACTTTACGGGCTTCAGACAGGTTTAATAAGTAACAACTTTGGGTGCTTATATCTTCGAAATGTAACACTTGACGCGTTATTGTCTCAGATCATTTTTGTTAGTATTGATGTTAGCTATCCATTTTTTAAAGAATTATTAGTGAACGTGTTTTTTATTAGTGAACGTGATTTTTAAAAAAAAAACAAAATGGCGTACAGTAGGAAAGCCAGACTTCGTACAAAAATCTTCAAGGCTCTTTAGACAGTGTTTAGTAAAACATGTGTTTGTCGTAAATGTGAATTTCATCTGTGAACTCATTTAGAAGGTACTCTGAACTGTGTATCTATAGGACGTAACTACCCGCGTTAAGACCCCATACTTAGTCAGCCAGAAGAGCTAATCGCCGCACTCCCCCGTTCCATGATAACTATGAAATATTGCGCTCTAAAGTAAATGTCTTAAGCGACAAAGTAATTTGAAAAAAGTATAAAAACTGAAACACTTATCTTTTAGGTATAGTACTTATCTATGTTTATGTTAAATCTGGTGTCGATATTTTATAATTGAAGTAGACAGCTGGGTTTTACTTTCAAAAAAGGGTTAACTTTTTGATTTTTTTCTATCGAGCAAAGTAAAATGAATCGTGTTTTGGAAACACTAGTCTTATAAAGCATATTAATGTTAATTTTGTGTATTTTTGTCACCAAGATCCATGATTGCTTTGTATGAAAAAAACATTATACTGCTGACGTATTTTAGTATAATTGAACCATTAACAGTAAAGAGGAATTAAAAATTTCGCCATGGGACTTGAATAATCAGTAGCTCAAACGGTTAGAACATTCGTCGGCTTGAGACGAAAGGTTACAGGTTCAAATATGATTACCGAGATTTTCAATTATTTTGTAGTAAAACGGTAAATTTTTATGATTAAGAAAACCCATAAAACAATACGGAAGCTTAACCTCGACTGATAATCTCCACAGGACAAACAAATGGCCTGATAACGTATTTTATATGTAGATTAATGAGTATGTTTGTTATCCCTACTTAACGCGTGATTCAATTTATATTACTCGTTTTCAGAGCATTTATCCACTCTTACTCAGCGTTCTAAAAGTAGTAGCTTGATATTATTTGGCCTGTCATCTTCCTTAACAATTGTGTTATAACTTATTAAATACGAAAAAAAAAAAATTTATGACTACCGCCCCACGGTAATTGCACGGTTTGCAACTATTCCTCTGAAATATACATCTTCCTCTTCAATCACTTTATTTATTAAAGAAACCGCATCAAAATCCGTTGCGTAGTTTTAAAGATTTAAGCATACAAAGAGACATAGGGACAGAGCAAGCGACTTTGTTTTATATTTATGTAGTCAGTTTGGAAAAATTATAATGTCGATTTTCTTAGTTTTCTCGTTTTTTCAAGGGATAAAATGTAACCCATGACCTTCTCCCGGTTCTAAGCTACCTCTCCATTAATTTTCAGCCTAATCGGTTTAACTATCACGACATTCTTTTATAGACGATTCATCTTTTCTTTTTGTTTTTATTGTTTTTAAGGTGTATTCTGCTATTCGGGTCGGAGACAAATCCAACGAATCAAAAACTATAAAAGTTGGTCCAGCAGATCTCGAGTCATAAGTGTTGTAAAAAACCCGACTTTGTTTTATATACAACGTGTCCAGGAAGTCATGGATAACCCTTCACCTGGTGGTGTGTGACATAGCGTTCTACCAAATAAAAAAAAATTACCTTAGTAAAGTGTTATGGTTTCAAAATTATTAGATGTTTTCTGTAATTTTGGAAAATCTCGACCTTCAGTCCGTTTTTTTCATGCCGTTTCTACAAATGAAAACATTTTGTG
>NJDD01003316.1:22308-38303 GCA_002245505.1 Calephelis nemesis | reverse complement strand
AATGACTGATTACAATATAAGAAAATGTTATTTTTTTTAAATGCTTAAGTTAATGTTTATGTACATTTGTAATACCTTTAAAAAAATAATAAATAAGGTTGGACTGATATGAAGTCAAAATAAGTAGTTAGGTACGTTAAATTAAAATTTTCATTTACGTGGGGTGTTTTGTGATTTGTGTGGCCTCCATTTTTTTTTAAACTCGATTATCTCTGTTAGTATTTTGTTCTCTGAGGTGCCTCTTCTATGAAAAATATAACTTTCACGTATATTTTAAGATTCTGACATGAATTTTAAAAAAGAAGTAAATTTGAAAATCACCCATGTATTAGAATTGTTGACTCACAGTCATGACACAAGCATATAATTTGCTTACTTTGGAGTAAGATTCAATTTGTGTAACTTGTCCAGGGATATTTATTGAATACTAACAGTTTTTATAGTAAAAAATCAAGTATTCCTTTTCGCATTTTCCCCGCAATTATTCTGGTTTACTTCGTAGGTACCTTCTCCTAACAATAATCAACACAACATAAAAGAATTAGCAAAATGGGTCCATTCGTTCAGACGTGATGGGATGACCACGCGAAGTGGGGGTTATTTTTTATAGATACCTATATAGATTAATTTGGATTTTTTAAGACACTGGAAGGCAAACGCAGACGAATTTTCGGATAGCAAAAATTACACGTACCTAAAGACCAAGAACATTCTAATTTAAAGCAAATTTTTTAATATACTTTACCCAGACCAGAGCAAAATGGGATGAGTCCTGGAAATATTGTGACAAGAATAGACCACTATTTACACTATCTATACGGGAATACATTATACAAATTACCATTTATCTAACTTCAATCATGGTGTAAGTGGAAAATTAAGTACACCTTCCCCTTCCGAAAGATTTATCTCCGTCCTATGGCCAGGGTGTGAGGTATATTGTGCAAATATATCGACTACCCTGCCTTCTGGAGCGGAATATGATATGGTGGCAGAAATAGCTAAAACGGTGGACACTTGCCCAAATAAGATGCTGCACATCACTCTGCCACCAGTAGTATTCCGTAGGTACTTTAAGTTTATTTTAAAAAAGTATCTCTGCAACCATATCTCCAAAGATGTAGGCAGAGGCAAACCCATGACTAGCCGAAGACATTAACGGCCAATGTTAATAATGTCTCTCTAAAGATGGATTTCAAGCAATCTGGATACCAGCGTATCCGCCGACCTATTCTATACTTAATTGCCATATTTATCCTGTCGACAGATATGTTATTGGCAAGTGATAACTTAAAAATGGATCAAAATATCAATCTTGGACAGAAAGTTTTGGATTAGGATTGATTATTAATATTGGCCGTAAGTCCCACATTGTGATAGGAGACAAGCCTACCGCCAACCGGGCAGACATACAATCCTGAGCAACTCTTATTTATTAAAAAATTGAAAAAAATTTTTTTTTTTCGTTGCCTGACCCGGGAATCGAGCCCAGGACCTCATGAAGTCAAGCCCAACACCTGGGCCGCTAGACTAAAGAGCGATTTACACCCCAAAATAAACATCTTGCGTACGTGCTTTGTGTGTTTGTTTTTAATTTTCAAAGGCAAATCTCTTGAAGCTACTCAGTATAAACACCTTCCTTTTTAAAGTCGTTTGTTTCAATATTCAAAGGCCGTCACGCAATCACAGACTTGCCAGATGTTATCGCTTTATCAAAATCGATCATAAAAACATTTGCCACCATCACGATTTCTCGTAAAAATCACACGTGGGTTTTATATATAGATAGGATTACGTACGCGCGATATTTTCCCATCACTCATGTGTCCGCTTTTTCCTGTAGTAGTTATACTACATTTTAGTCGCTTCTGTGGTCTAGTGGTGCCGATATTGGACTTGACGTCATGAGATCCCGGGTTGGGAACAAAAAGAAAATGCGGTTTTTCCAATTTTCAAAAACAAATGTTCGGGATTGGATATGTGCCCTGTTGGGATAGGATTGTTGTAGGAAAATTGTGGGACTTAGTGTCTTCGGCTAGTCGTGGGTGCCCTGGTTTGCCTCAATGCTTACCTATTCGTGAAGATACTTTGTGATCCGACAAGTGGTTTTTGAGTTATACCAAAGACACTGTATATATTATATTTACTAATCTCTGGTTGTACTTAAAATGCATAAATGTTTCACTTGACGGTTTGATTGTAAAGAAAAGTGAAAAATTGTATGTGTAACTCAAAAACCACTTGTAGGATGGCGATAAAATTTATGTAGGTATTTATCCATTTCGGAATCATAAATTATTTTTTTAAAAAGTATTAAGCAAATCACAACATGGTACCCAATGAAATAGTTGGGAGTCGGTTGTTGCAGTTTTACTGCGCTTAATTATAAAAAGAAGTTAATTCTTGAAAGCTTCGCAGAAAATACGTACAGTCGGTAATCGTTCACAATTCCCAGGAAATCTGTTAAATACATAACATCCTGAGCTGCCAAGTAAACAAGCTGATGGTAAAGAAAACGAGGGTTTTATCCTAAATATTAAAGTTAACGAAATTTTCATATTTCGTACTTAAAAAAAATAAAATATTAAAATTTTTATCTTTCTATTGCATAGCAATTACCAAAACTTAAAAAGGCTTAAGCAATAACTGCGTGGATATAATTGGATAAATTATTTGGATCGCCTCTGTGGTCTAGCGGTCCAGTTGTTGGACCTCTACTGCACTAGGTCCCGGGTTCAATTCCCGGGTCGGGCCACAAAAAAGAAATTGTTTTTTTTTTCAATTTTCTAATAAAAAAAAATGATGCTCGGGATTAGATATGTGCCCAGTTGGCGATAGGCTTCCCAGCTATCAAATTATGGGACTTAGTGTCTTCGGCCATGAGGGCCCTGTTTGTGCCTCCGCTTGCCTGTTCAGTGATATAGGCGTGAAGATACACATACAATTTGGGTAGAAATTACATGTCCATATAGATAGTGTTAAGGATAAGTTAGTTTCTACACCGATTTTCCAAGCAAAAATCTTTCTTTTTTTTCGAATACAAGGCATCTGATGAGTACCTATTCAATATAACCCGGAACTGAGCAATCTTTCATCTCCCGAAGGTCAAGGTATACGCATTGCGACGGCAGCGTTTCCAGTGTTGCCAACTATGTACCGCAATGATACACCCACCTCCAGTTTAGATGGGGCTAGTGACGAGCAGAAATTTCTATCGATATCGATACTAACATCTCTTTTGTAAGTTACCGATACCCTGTAGACGACAAAGTCCGCGATGCTGTCATAATACTCATAACTATAAGCGCCAGAAAAACTGCAAAAAATCGACATCGATTTCAATAACATCATTCTTGTGTATCTTAAGATGATATATTCCTCTATGTACACAAGAATTGTCTATTTTAAGTAATTTAAGCTAAAATAAACTATAAAAATCTGAATTCCGTTTAACTCTTTCAGCCACAATTTTGTTGTGAATACTTTATAAAAAAAACAATTGTATATTTGGTTTTATTATTGTTTAATTACTACGAAAAAAAAATATATTTGATAATTATATCAAAGAAGGTTTTCGAGGAATAAGGTGGTCAGTTTACTAACCACCATGGCGATCGACATGAAATATAATAGAAATAATTGTAATTTTATTTATAGGATCAAGGTAAATAAACGTTATAATTTTATTTTTTATGAAAGTCTGCAAAGCATGTTTTGTCTTTGCGTATAAAAGGGAGAACCATACAGGTCTTACATTGCCATACAGTTCGTGATGGATTTATTTTTGTGCTGCATTTTGCTCACGTTCTTGAAGTAGATCGCTCTGGCTGGTGTATATTGCCTTCCGTGCGCTGTTCTGTTGGAACTGATGGCTTGTGCCGTTTTATTACGGAGAAGATCTAGAGTTACCACCATTGAGGGAACGTCTAGAATTGAAGTATCAGTTCTCTGCTTTGGCTGTTGCTAGATTCCCCTGGTAAACACTTCTGCGAAAGTCTTTCACGTCTAACTGTTCCAATTATTATGGGTGATGTTTTTGCTGGAGTTCTTTGTATACCAAAAAGGCGTTTATGAAAGCGCAGTCCAGGAAATGAAAAAAAATACGATGCCACCATTCGTGAAATTTTCGATCGATAGCATAGCTGCTTTTCATTTGGTCGAATTTATCAACATTGTTTATGCAACTGTTATACTGCATCACAGCTTCAGGAGAATCTACTTCGGTCCTGTCACCATTGCATTCTCTATTATTAACTAACGGTATTATCGTTCAAATGCAAGTTATTGAGGAGCCAGCCAAAGCGGTTTAGTGGCATAAAATATGTTATGTAAGGGTCAGGCAGATCAGGAGCAGACGACCAGTACTTTTTCATAAATAGGCAGTTTTTTATGCCCATTGCCAAATTCAGAGCAAAAAATACTCCTATTTCTTCAGGCGTGGTAGGTACCAAAGGTTTTCCTTTTTGTGTTCGTAAAGGTTTGTTTGGAAGCAGATTATTTCAACTAGATCCTCTGACCACAACAAGCGAAATAGCTGTGTGGGTGTTACACCCTCCAAATCTATTATTTCATTGGCTATACCTTCACTACCTGTATACTCACCCGGTTCTTCCATTCTAAAGTTTTTTTTCCATTTTGGCTCCTCTAAAACAGTTCGATTAGATGGTTCTAAATTTGGTATATACAGGTTCTTCATCATCTTAGGAAAATTTATCATCAGGCGCTGGTTGAAGCTCTTGAGGTATGTCACCGAACACTATCAAAGTTCGCTGTCCATTATTGGGTTCTTCATCACTTTCCAGACTACATACGCTCTCGCGATCCGAAGGAATAGTTTCATGAAGAATATCTACAAATTGACATATATTCAATACAAGTAGCTTTCTGAAAAAGAAATACACAATTACATAGAGAATACGAGTAAAACAAAACCTACTTTAGTCACAGTGGTTAGTACACTAATCACCTTATTATTTCCGTTTTTACAAAAAAATACAACAGAATATCTTTAAATTTTATCATAAATCAACTAAACCAATACTAAATAACAGAGTATCAATAATAACACTACATAATAACAACTCTTACCTTTATTTTTGAATTTCAAATTGCTGCGATGAAAAAAATAGCACTGTACTGATTTTTTAAATATTTAAATAAGGCTAATTGTCGCAAGTCGGGGCCAAAGGGCCATAACATTTGGTCAACCATTAGTCAATAAAACATCGTAGTGCATCACGTATCTCATAGATGTCATGTAAATAATTAAACAAAAATGGAGAATAGGTGGTTAGATTACTAACTAATCAACCTGAAAGAGTTGAACATTATGTAGTATAAGTACACAAATAATATAAATTCAGTAAATATTGCTAAAACTGACCTTAATTTCCACATCATATCGTCAATGTACACGAAAAATTAAGTAGTTTCTCGATTTTTCTTGGTCCCCGTCATCAGAGTCAAACTTGATGGCAATGGGACTACGATGCCCTTTTAAAAAATAACGGTTCAGCAATGAGGGACAAATCAGTTACCATACAGAAATAGAATATAAACCTCCTTCTTTCGTTTAGAGTAGGTTAAAAAGTATTATTGTGGATTGCAAATAAATAGTATTCATTTCTATCAGCATTAATATGTAGTATTCAATAAGTACGTCTTTGTGTGAGTTCCTTCTACCTTTACTAAGTCGGTTTATACTAAGAATAAAGACATACACACCTCTTTTAACAAAAATTGATAATTTAAAAACCATGAGCATGAATTTCTTTTGTAAAGTGAACACTAATTCTATTACGGGTCGTTGTATCATAATAAATGCATACAAACGCAAGATTTAAGAGACAGCACACTTTGGATACTCATTACGTGAATGTGTACGATTACTTCGTTTTCTGAAGATGTGACTTCAAAATTAATGAAAACCTACCTAGAAAAACACACACTGACTGTACTTATACGTTTTGTTTAAAAAGCTTCTGAAAACTTCTCTATGTAACTGAAAACATCGACATTTAAATCACAACACTTACATCTTAGCTTAATTGGCAACACTCCATCAATTGAGCTCATAACGTGAGATTCGTTTTTTTGTGGAAGAAAGATTCTATTGATCTTTATTATCTTAAAAAACACGACATCGGCTGTATTTCACCTTATAATATATAAATATCTGGATTGCTTATAGTTATAATATATAAATATCTGGATGACCGAGCTTCGCTCGGTATTTTTTTTTATTTTTTTATAAATTGTATTTTTTGGAAATTATATTTAGGTACGAATTAGTCTAACCTCAAAGCAAACAATCATTCACTTCGTTACTTAACAACGGACTTCGTTACTTAACAACGCCATCTGCTGGAATTTTAATTATTCGCCATAAAATAGTATTATTATTCGCCAAGAATGTCAGGAAGAGTCATAATACATTGGGACTACTCAAACGCCTCCTATTTGTTAAAAAAGTAAGTTTAATTCGATAAAACACTAATAAAACACGAATATGACATTTTCTAAAAATGATTCCTAGCTAGATCGATTTATCGCCCCCGAAACCCCCTATATACTAAATTTCATGAAAATCGTTGGAGCCGATTCCGAGATTCCAATTATATATATATATATATATATATATATATATATATATATACAAGAGTTGCTCATTTAAAGGTATAAGATATAGGAAGTCAAACTACATTAATCTTTTCCTGTTCAGATTTCAAGAGCAAGATAAGAGGTCAACTTATTAGAGTTTTAACAATTCAGCCTCAGGTTGGCAACGCCATTAACAACTGTGTTTGTCAGTAGAGGCGACGTGTAATTTTTACCTTCTGGAAATACACGAGCTTATTTTGCTTACAACCAATAAAACACATAACATAGAATATTTAGAGCAACGAAGAATATTTTATCTGTAAGCACATTATTCCTATGCCGTATTATAAAATAAAAAGTATAAAAAAAAAATTAAAAAGGTTAGTATTTTTTTGTTCTACCAAAACGTAAAACCCACTGTGCAAAACAATAGGAAAAACAAATATTACAACAGTTTTCAGTAAACTTGGTATTTACTCACTTGGAATAATACCCTGAATCATATTATTTGTATGAGGCGATTATTCTACGTAATAGTTGACCATGCACAAACGGAATTGTTTACTTAAGGTGGCGGCGACGAAAGAACTCATAATGGTCCGGTGAAGTTGTAAAAACCTCGCGCTTAGAATTCAAAAAAAGAACTGATCATGCAAACGTAACTTTATAAACATTCGTAATTTTGAGGTCCCGTGTTCGATCCCCGAGTCGGGCAACAAAAAATGTATATTTTAAATTTTCTAATAAAATTAAGTTGCCCGGGCTTGGATATATGATCGATAGACTTGCCACCTATCACATAGTGGGACTTGGTTTCTTCTGCTAGTTGTGGGTGCCCTGGTTGTTTCTCTGCCTACACCTTCAGTGATATGAGCGTAAAGATATTATTTTTTTAGATAACACACTACAAGTTTCGCTAAACAGTAAAGCAGTTGGTTGGCAGTTAACAATAACGCACACTGTTAACTCTGATCCGCAAGGCTCAAGTATGGTCCCACGGACACAGTATTTTAATGTGCAATAGTTTAACTCAACTGCGTATTTGAATAAAATACCTACAGCCGTGCGGTGCCCTAACACGCGATAGCTCTACCGCCTTCAGTACATCTGTCTATTCCAACTTCTTTCTAATTTTGTGATCGTAAATATTGCATTTCTTAAAAAGAAGTAAAATTCGTTTAATGTAAATAATTTATGACAAAAAATATTTTCTCCGTGTTGGTCCGGGCTCCTTTGTAGAATAGACGATCTGCCTTCCTTGCCATGTAGCTCGTAAAAGGCGAACATAGGCTTACCATCACTAACATCGTGACATCTACCTAGGTGGTAGAGTTTGGCAGCGACTCGCACGGATTGGTACCACCGCCTTACCTATTCCTGCCGCCATAACGTCATGACGTGTTCCGGTTCGGAGGGTAGCCGGTAAACTTACTGTTGCTCGAGGCCTAACATCCCGACCTCAGGGTGGCAACCCACCATTACCACTTTTGGTGTATCTAGGCGGCGTGAATTTCTTACCATCAGAAAATCCGTCTGCTTGTTTGCCTTACTATAACATAAAAAAAATTATATATAAAAATTAATGCCACTTTTCGTTGTAATTTTATAACTCAAGAAAGGGCTCACCCACCCAAACCAAATGTTTAGGCTTTGTTTGGACTAAATCGGTCGAGCGGTTCTTCATTTATTTAATTTTTTGTAACAAATGAATTCAATAAATGGCGGATCGTTGTGTTAATGGGTATTTTTCTGTCATATTGAATTTTTTTCAGTTGTTTTTTTTTGTTTTGTTTGGTTATGTCGTTCATGCGGTCACATATGTAGCGAAACACATATCGGGCCGCTAGTATATGTCGGAGAATGAATAATTATTTATTTGTTCGAGTGGCCACACTAGCCTAAATGTTGTTAATTTCATGTTGACGTTTGACGTTGACAGTGACAGTGACAGTTTGTTATTAAGATGTATGTGTCACTTCAATCTGTCAGTAGAGTGTACGTCAATTGAGCACCGCACTTGCTCTTGAGACGTCGCCTGCGCCGGGTGTGCGCATTGACTGAATAAAATACTAAGACGGCGGACTTCAATCTCCAACACGTGGATTCAAATCCGTTTGAATCTGCGACAGCAGCGGAGGGATTACCTCAAGGGGCACCCTGCGGGCCTACTGCGATGCCAGCTACACAAGAACATGGATATTTTGCATCCCAATTTACGGTGCGAGAAAAAATGGCGAATGGAGCTGGTGTGACCGAAGAAAGTCAACCACGTGCACCCATATTAGAAGCGTGGGCAACTTTCTTCCAGTTGGTAGCATCAAAAAGGTTTCACGACCTTTTTCGTGACATTGTCGAGTAAAAGAGCGATCTAGCGGCAACGTACGTCGAGTATTCTACGAACAGGTTGGCGCTGGATGGATCAGCTGGAGGCTGGTTTGAACGAGTGTAACAAGATTGAAGTTGCAATTTCTGGTTATTCAGATTTTCAGGTATGCTCAGTTACTTAAAATACTACAACGACCTTAATATCACTTTAAAGACAATTGAATACTTATCCTAGTATTAAAAAACGCCTGTGGTCTAGTGATCCGGGTGTTGGACTTTGCTTCGTGGGGTCTGTGGTTCGATTCCCGGGTCGGGCTGCAAAGGGAAAAGGTGTTTTTTTTTTCGATTTTCTAACAGGGGAAGTGTTGCTCGGGATTGGATGTGTGCATATGCCAAACGCCATAAAACCAATGAAAAACATACCGATAGACGTTGTTTATACTTTTATAAAGTAGATCATTTAAAATGTCATTGTTTGTTGTTACGGAATAATACGAGTAATAAGACAATGTTGTTATTGTTACAAACCGGAGGGCATTTTGACTTGCACCATGTTATAAAACAACGTAACGAAAGACAGGAAAAAACTAAAATACATACCTTAATTTGCTAACTAAACTGGTAAATATTTGTTCATTTTCTGAGTAGTCATTCAGTGAATTGTAATTTGGTGGTTATTATTTAAAAGCGTTAACTGATAGTGGCTCAGAGTGTTCTTTGATCCAAAAAAAAGAAAAGAAATCGCTGATTGATGGCCGGATAAAAAGGAAAATTTAGTTTACGCGTCTCATAGGTACTGCTTGCGTACCATGTTTTTCGCTTCTTAAAATGACTAGCTATGTTGAAGTAGATGGGTTTCATATTGAAATTACGTTCGGAATTATAGAATCCTGGTAGACTATGTAGCGATGGTGCTAGGATATCTCGGGATTTAACCGTCAATTTGTGTACTCGAGTGGAGAATCCAGAACTGGACCGGCAAGATATTGATAAATTGAGGTACGTCAACCCTATAAGTTAACCCACAGAACGTAAAATACTTTTTTTTTTGAATGGCTAAAATTGTTGCTAATCTCGCGATTTTATGCAGCTTCACCGAGCTTTGTGGGCCGAGCGGAGTGTTCAGCCTGAGACATCATTATTTAAATGCATGAGGTTGTTACCTACAACGCCAGCACCAATGGCTGTCTCCCGGGAGACCGTACCTCGATTTGGTGCTGCGTTCTGGTTACTGGTGGATTGGAAGGAGGAATATTGGTGGCTCGTCGCTCGGCGTTAGGCGCCGGGCGCAAGAGAGATCTTCGTCGCCGAGAGCGGCGGCGACGGTGTCGTGTGATGTTGTTGTGTTGTGAGGTTTGGAGGAGGAAGTAGATGTAAAGCACGTTCGCCGCGGTTATTGGATCCGGAGGATCCGGTAACACGTGGCGGGGTCTTCTATGATTTGGGGGCGCGTTCGCGACCGGTGTGTAGTCACACGCGGATGCTAACCCCGGATTAGATGGGGCAGCAGTTTTTTCAAAATAAGATTTGGATAGTTCTTTGAAATACTGCGCTATCGTGGGTAAATCGAGGTCGCGATGTAGGTCCTCGTTGCGAACGGACCACGGAGCGCCTGTGGCAGTTCGCATCAACCTATTCTGGACTACTTGTAGCTTTTTTTAAATGGGACGGGAAGGTATGCGCGAAGGTTACACTACCGTATGCTAATATCGGTCTTAACGTAAAATACGTGCGTGAGAGTTCTTCGTGTTTTTCGAGTCTAGCATTGCTTGTTAAAAAAAAAGCGGGTCTGACCGTCTTTGTTTAGATTTTAGGGATATAAGTTATAATACGGTGCGTGATAGCTACCTTCTCAATTTAATTTCTGATCAGTTAGACACTATTGGACAGATATCTTATTTTTTAAGCCTCAGACATGGAGCGGGATTATTTTACGACGCTGTTTAGCTGAAAGTTTTTAGTTATTTCAGTCAGCTAACAACCGATATGAAAACAAGATATCACAGCTACAAGCTAGAGATTTTAGCGGTTTTTAAATCCATGAATCATTATCATTATTTGCTCTGTAGGGAATTTGAAGTCGTCAGGGACCGTAATGCCTTCTGGCATTACATCATAAAGGCAAACTGTTACTTTGCGTTCACCGATGGTAGGCGTGCATCCAAACTTTTGATTTTGGAATAGAATATCAATAACGTGAAATAATTCTACACGTAGATTATCTCAGTCCAAACCCAGTCGATAGTAAGTTGTTAAAAGTTTCTCATTTAAACAATGCACGCCGAGGAAAGGTTACATGCAAATATGAAGCGCATTATTGATTTTATTGAAAATTGTAGGGTTGGTGCTAGTCTAACACTCTTCGTTATACACTTATAAAGATAATTTTCTTTTTAAAAACATTCAGATTAATGGTAAGGCTCTAAATTATAAATTTCATTATTAACTAAAATACCTGGGCTGGGATAAGATCTTGTATAAAATAAGAGATCATTTCTGGTTTTCTAATATGACCTCATCTGTTAGAGCTTAAGTAAACCATTGATTATCCTGCAAAATAAAGAAAAACCCTTATGGTAAAAGGCAATCTGTTTTGCATCCAATAGAAAAAGTTGTCGAACCGTCCCACACTATTCATATTGATACTAGTGGCAAGCGAACCGGCGCGGCGGTAATATGACAAAGGAATATGTCTTAGTTATTATACACATTTTCACAAAGTTCTGTCATTTGAGTGCGGTTAAGGATTTAACTTCGCGTTCAGCTTGTGAAGCTCTTAGAAATTTCGTCCACATTTTTGGAACACCTAAGCGAATTATATCCGACCAAGGTACCTCTTTTACTGGAGTTTCAGAGCTTATGAAGTGAATGGTCAATAGAATTTCATGAAATTGTCAGTGGCGTCTCACGGGCCAATGGGCCAAGTAGAACGAATGATGTCTGTGCTAATTGTTTTACATTTCCTGAAAATCACGAAAATAAATCTTAAAAGTCAATAATTGGTGAAGTTCAACTTGCATGAAATTGTACTGTATCTAAAATCACCGGTAAAACTTCAATTGGTAATTGGCTACAACAAAAGTCCCCTAAGGTTAAATTTCCTGACTTTAGATTTTGACGTTAATACTTAACAGAATTTAACCGAAATCAGGAATGAAGCAAAAGACAGGATAGACGAGCAGGTAAATAATGATAAAAGTAGCTTCGATTCTAATAAAGCTACTACTCGTTCTTTTACTGTAGGTGATTTAGTTTTGGTTCAAAGGTATAATTAATAAAACGAGTGAAAAGTTGGCTGGTCCATGTAAAACTACTAAAGTCTGTTCAAAGGAGCGTTATATGGTTGAGCCAATATCTGGAGGACGTACCTAATACGTCCGTTATGAAAGACTTCGTAAATATCTATCTAGTTTGCAACCGACTCTGGAAACGGATTGTGTATGAAAATTTGACTGAAAGCTATTACGCTTTGTCTGACAATTTGACTGAAAGCTATTACGCTTTGTCTGACAGTTTGACTGAAAGCTATTACGCTTTGTCTGAAAATTTGACTGAAAGCTCTTACGCTTTGTCTGAGTATGTGACTGAAAGCTCTCACGCTTTGTCTGAGTATGTGACTGAAAGCTCTCACGCTTTGTCTGAGTATGTGACTGAAAGCTTTCACGCTTTGTCTGAGAATTTGGCTAAAAGCTTTTACGCTTTGTCTGAGTACATGACTGAAAGCTCTAACGCTTTTTCTGAGAATTTGGCTGAAAGCTCGTACACTTTGTCTGGGAATTTGGCTGAAAGCTTTTCTGCTGCTCTTCTGCTTTGTATGAGAATTTGGCTGAAAGCTATTACGCTTTGTCGAGATTTTGGTTGACAGCTCTTACGTTTTGTCTGAGAATTTGGATGGAAGCTCTTACGCTTTGTCAGAAAAATTGACTAAAAGCTATTACGCTTTATCGGATATTTTGTCTGAAAGCTCTTACGCTTTGACTAAAGATATGACTAAAAGTTTTTATTCTTTGTTCGATAATTGCACCAAAAGCTGTTACGCTTTTGTCCAAAACAAGATGAAAACTTTTACGCTTTGATTTAACTATGGTTTGCTTAAAAGCTGCTACGCTTAGCATCAAAATTAGTACACTTTATCTAAGGCATAGATTGAAAGCTTGTCGCGTGATTCAGTGTGATTGCTGAAAGCTTCCACGCTTTGTAGACTTGTTAAGTTAAGATTATTATGTTGAAAGCTTAATTTTGGTTTTGAGTTCTGAGACAAGACTTGTTTTTTCTATTAACGGTCAACGCGAGAGCGCGTTGATTTGCAGAATGGCCGTGTCGGAGAATGAATAATTATTTATTTGTTCGAGTGGCCACACTAGCCTAAATGTTGTTAATTTCATGTTGACGTTTGACGTTGACAGTGACAGTGGCAGTTTGTTATTAAGTTGTATGTGTCACTTCAATCTGTCAGTAGTGTGTACGTCAATTGAGCACCGCACTTGCTCTTGAGACGTCGCCTGCGCCGGGTGTGCGCACTGACTGAATAAAATACTAAGACGGCGGACTTCAATCTCCAACACGTGGATTCAAATCCGTTTGAATCTGCGACATATATAATATATAAAAGATAATATAGTATTTTATATTAGATACTAGCTGCTACCCGCGGCTTCGCCCGCGTAGTCTATTTATTTAACTCTCTATTTAACTCTCCAACTATCCCGTTAAAATTTTAAGATGGAAAACGACCTACGTCCTTCTTCAAACTTTAATCTATTTTTGTTTAAATATCATCTCAAAAGTATTACACGATGATGTTCTGGAAAGAAAAAATTTAGAAAGTAGTGCACTGAGCACAACCATTCCATAAGGAGTCAACCACGCGCATACCACTCGTCTGTGTTGCGCGGTCTTCAAACTATAGTGTAAACGTAGTGATTATATTCTATTTGATAGTGTTATTTTAAAACTGCGATATCTCTTAAGATATTCATTCAAATCGAGTGATGTGAAATGCAATTTTGTTTTAAATTTAATACTTGTGATGAATGACGTACTTTTTTGGATAAGGATTAACATCATGTTTATAAAATAACCTTCGCAAATAATGCATTATTTTGAAACAAATTTGGTTAGCATAGCTAGTGAGCTAACCTTAAAAGATAGAAATGTGCTGTCGCGAACTTTTTTTAGGACTTTTAAAGGGGAATAATTGTTTCATACATGATTTTTCCGAAACTTTCACCGTTAACGCAGCGCACGCTCTCATTAGGAAAAAACTCCCCGATTTTAATACATTTCTCATTGGTGCTCCGCTCCTATTGATCTTAGCGTGATGATGATAACCTTCTTCAATAAATGAACTAACACTGAAAGTTCAAGCAAACAAACAAACTCTTCAGCTTTTTAATATTAGTATAGATAGTATAGAATTTGGTTCCGAGCTCTTACAAAAAAAATGTAGCCGAACTGCTTTCATACCAACTTAGTCATAAAAGGCGAGTTTCGGTTCATTTTATTAAGAGAAAAATCTGGAAAATTAATTTGTCTATACTAAAAACATTTAGCGGTAAGGTGGTTTTGCACGTTTCCATGTTTATATTTTGGATGAAACAAAGCCTGTGTCACTCGTGGATAATGTAGCTTTCGAATGGTGAAAGAATTTTTAAAATCAGTTCAGTAGTTTTTGAACCTATTCATTACTACCAAACAAACAAACAAAGTTTTCCTCTTTATAATATTAAGTATGATAATAAGGTTGATAAGTATACTTTTGATTAAATTATCGCTATAAAAAGTAGCCTATGTTCTTTCGTTCCTCATTAAGTGTCTAAATACAAAGTTTCAATGTTATATTTTCAAAAATGACGAAATTTTCCATACAGACATGCATCACCTGTTTTTACCCCAATTTTCGCTATAAAAAGTAGCCTATGTTCTTTCATTTCTAATAAAGTGTCTGAATACAAAGCTTCACTGTTATATATTCAAAAATGACGATTTTCCATACGAACATTTATCACCTCTCTTTACCCATTCTTCTTCATTTTTTAGTGATAAAAAGTAGCCTATGTTTTTTCGTTTATCATAAAGTGTCTAAATATAAAGTTTCACTGTTACAGCTTTAAAAATGACGAATTTCCATATGAACATTCATCCCCTTTTTTACCCATTCTCCCCTATATTTTTGCAATAAGTTAGTAGTAGTTAGTAGCCTATGTTGTTCCTCAGGGTCTATTCTATCTCTGTACCAAATTTCATCAAAATCGGTTTACTGGTTTAGGCGTGAAAGCGTAACAGACAGACAGAGTTACTTTCGCATTTATAATATTAGTAGGGATTTATTATTAAACGTATTAAATATTATTAAATTATTTGTTGTTTTCCTTGCTATGTAGCTTCGATAAATGCGTGCGATCGCTGCAAATTACAAAGTCTTATGAAAAAGGCGCGTGCTTCGTCGCGCTATATTTTATAGACATAGGTAGAACGCAGTGATTATAATACTCTTTGGACAAAGGCACGCACCGCGGCCAGCCGGTACCGTCGCAACCGCGATGTCCCTATATTTTAAACCTGTAATATCTCCGAAACTATTCGTTTAACTTACATGCTTTAAAGGGCTATATTGTTCTATATTAAATGTAAAATTTATTTAAGATACTTAATTAGATAAGGATTAATGCTGTATTTCTTTAAATCGCTTCGTAAGTAAGCCATTATTTTTCGTAAAAAGTAAAGGATAAAAATTGGTTATTGTAAGTTATCCCTAAGAGATAAACATACACCATCGCGAACTTTTTTGTAGACCTTTTTAAGGTTAACAATACTTTGTACTTTATTTTGATCTATCTCGTAGAGTTTAGCCAGCGTTTGCAATGCAAGCGCAAAAAAAATATGTTTATTTACGACTTCGCATTAGAAATCTTGAAATTATCATTGGTTCTCTAATATATGAAGCATGTTATTATACATATAAACCTTCCTCTTGAATCATTCTACCTATTAAAAAAAACTGCATCAAAATCCGTTGCGTACTTTTAAAGATATAAGCATGCATACATACATACAGACATACGCGGAAA
>NJDD01003316.1:0-11001 GCA_002245505.1 Calephelis nemesis | reverse complement strand
ACTAATTTAATAAATTAGTTAAATTAATTAATAACAATTTTAGTTTCTTCATAGAGCGAAAAGTGTTCTCGATTCCTAACCGATTTTCAAAATTTGGCCGGTGCTTTAAGATGTAACTCTATGTAACGAAATATTTATTTTCTACTGTTATAAATAAGTCAAACACTTATTTATAATAGTAGAAAAAAAAAATATAAGTCAGAAGTATCAAACTCATGGACCGCATTTTTTTTAAATATAGACTACCCCGTATTGGTCCGGACTCTTTTGCAGAATAGACCATATGCCTCCCGGTCACGCAGCTCATAAAAGGCGAGCATAGACTAATCGTCACTAACACCGTGACATCTGACTAGGTGGTAGAGTTTCGCAGCGACTTGCCCGGATTCGCTATATGCCTTACCTATTCCTTCCGCCATAAAGTCAGTGTTTGCCGTTGATGTCTTCCGGTTCGGCGAATACTTTTGCTCGAGGTCTCAGGATGGCAACGCACCATAAAGTTAAAAAGGTACCTATGTATGTTAATAATAAATATAAACCGGAATAAATACCGTGAACTAAGAATGTTTAATTTACAATGAGTCACTTAAAAGGTAGTCTTTTTTATTCTTATGATACTGAAAGGCAAACAAGCAGACGGATTTCCTGATGGTAAGAAATTCCCGCCGCCTAGAGACACCAAAGGTGGTAATGGTGCGTTGCCAACCAGAGGCCGGGACGTTAGGCCTCTAGCAAAAGTAAGTTTACCTTACCCTCCAAACCGGAACACGTCATGACGTTATGGCGGCAGGAATAGGTAAGGCGGTGGTACCAATCTGGGTGAGTCGCAGCGAAACTCTACCACCTAGTCAGATGTCACGGTGCTAGGTACGGTAAGCCTTTGCACGCCTTTTACGAGCTGCCTGGCAGGAAGGCAGATGGTCTATTCTGCAAAGGAGCCCGGACCAACACGGGAAAATTTATTTACTTAATATATTTAACCACCACGGAAAACGGGTGTTGTGTGTATGTTTGTTTGTCTGGAATCATAACTCGAATAAATGGACCAATTTCGATGAAGATTTTTTGGTCTGAGATCTAACGTGATGGAGATGGTGTTTAGTCACACGAGATGTAGGTTTTGTCGGATGTTATTAAAGATTTTTAATTTTAGTTTTATTTTTTGCTATAAAACAAAATATACTTAATTTCAGGTTCACACTTGGGATGAAAGTTAAATAACTGTTCCATTTTATTTGATGAGGTTGCAATTGAGCCTGGCTTGAATTATAATAAATACAAAGACGTCGTTAAAAGATTTGTGGAGCTAAACTTGAGATCGAAGGACTTTGCAGACTATGCTCTCGTTTTCATGCTTTGAGGAGCAGTCCACAAGTGGCAACAATCAGTAGCCTTTTTCTTTTATTAAAGGCAAACTTCAGCAGTACAGCTGAAAGTTTAAAGAGGATTGTTTCAACTGTCATACCTACTGGTCTAAAACCTGCTGCACTTGTCAGTGATCAAGGCGCAGCTTTCCAGTCTGCCTGTAATAGTTTGCAGGAGGAAACAAGAAGGGATCAAATATTAGCTGAAGGACAATCAGGTATGAACTTTTATAGTAGGTTTTATAGATTACATATAGATTTTATAAACGTCAATATAGTTTTGACGGAAGCATTCATGCATCATCTCATACCAAATTCTTGTTTATCGATGTTTGTGACCATACTTCTCTAAAAAACTTGACAGTTTTTCACGAAATCTGTTATATACCTATGTTGTTCTGTAGGGTAAACCGGATAGCTACTGCCCACTTAAGGACTTCAAACACATGGACATCAAATATTAAAAAGACTATTTTAATAATCAATCATTTATCACTTTTTTCTTACAGCTAAATAAAGTCTTCGACAGAATATTAACAGTTTTTACTTAAAACTTAGATATTTTATAAAATAATGAAAAAAAATTAAAATCAAATAAAAAGAACAGTCATTGCCCATTGCTTACACTGATTAACCACGTCATAGCACAGTTATTGTCCAGTAATTTAAAATTATTAATTAGACTTTAAACGTAAATAAATCCACAACGAAACATAAAACTTTAATCTAACAGGATAACCTTTTAAATCTCAAAATAAATTGCGTTTGGTTTTATTCACCATCATATCAAATAATTATTTCGCTGATGTTGATGAATCAGAATCGCCGTAAACAGAATCATCTACTTCAAAACAAAAATGGTATAAAAATAAATTTAAGTCGGAGCTGTCGGGTATATGTTCCTTATGTTTGAGTGGAATGCAATTCGATCTTTGTCACATGGAAATGACAATCTCCACAAGTTGGATTCTGGTTTGAAGGGTAAGGTAGCCGGTAAACTTACTTTTGCTTCGACCTCAGGTTGGCAACGCACCATTACCACCTTTGGTTTCTCTAGGCGGCTTTTTCAATTTACGAAATACTACGTTATAAAGATTTATTTATCACATTGACATTAAACATACTTTACTTGAGTTAATAACTAGTTAATTTCTTCCAAGCGCACAAATACGAATAAAGACATTTAAAAAGTTACCAAAATGTCTGTGTGTAATTCATGTTTATTTGAAGATATATCGAAGAAGTTAATGTATTGTTTGTAGAAAATAAAGAAAAATATATAAACAAATTAAATTATTAAATTTTTTTTAACAATTTCATTTTTATTAATTTTATGATTAACTTGTCATATTAATAAACTAATAAAAAATCCAAAAGAAATAAAATGGATCACATTTTGATAAATATAACAGGAAAGCATGTCATTTTAGTTTTTGTTAATAAAATTATTTTTTAAGTTCATATGACAATGTAAAAAAAATGAAAAATTAATTTAATTATTTATTTTTAAAAAAATCTAGAAATTAAAAAAAAATAAATATATGCGCCATTAGATAATTAAAAATTAAACAAACGCCTTTTTTCATTTTTAAAAATTTTCGGTTTTTTTTAAGAGATATGACAAGTTATTATTTTTTTCGAAAATCGAAAAAATAAAGATAGGCACCAGTAGATAATAATGCAATTAAGAAATGCGTACTCCGAAATATTCCTGAGATAATTTAAATTACCAGAATCTCGTGGTGAAAATGTTATTTGAGTATAAATTTTGAGTGGTAAGTCAAAAAGAAAATATACTTACAAGCATATTTAGTTCATTTAATTAAAATCTGGTTTCCTTTTCTTTATTTCTAATCACGTTTTTATTCGAATCAAAATGACATGTTGAATATTTTTACTTTCAAATTTCAGCTAACTTCAGACTAGTAATATTGACATATTATCTGCTTCGCGTGTTAGCTGTTAAATAACTCAATACAAAGTAATATAAAAGTGACGATGATTCTAATTCCATGGAAAAAGTTTTAAGACTTTGTACATAAATCAATAACTTCAGACTTGAGTTCGATCTTCACTTACCAACACGATGACGCTTGTATTTTGAAAAGTTGAAATTAATACATTTAACTTAAACTTACCAGTCTCTGTATTCCGCTGTCTGTGGTATTCCGCTAGCGATATCGCTAGACGTAAATAAAGTTGGATAAGCATCTTAAAGCGAATCCACGGTAACCGTTTTTAGAGTCCTATCTCAGTCTTTGGAAATTTGAAAAATTTTACATCACGTTTACGGTAACAACCCAAAACACATCACCTGGTAGACATTGTATTGTGAATTGTAGAACCTATTACAGTTATAGCTTAAGAGATAGGCACGGAAATAAATCAATACAAATATATTCGATCAAGACTAAAACCAGCAAAACTAACTAAAACAATAATAGGTAGACAAAAATTGGGCGTGTTCGGCCGAAGTAAGTACTTACTAAATTTAGTAAGTCACTTACTATGCTTACAAAATTTTAGGCCGGGACACAAAATAAGTGCTAACGCAGTAAGTATGGCTTAATATACGACGCCATTTTGCTTATTGTTTATGTACGGGATATGACAGTAAGTCTGTCCTCGCCGAAAAGCGCTACAGTCAGCTTGTAAGACTTTAATTTTTTTATGCTTACTGGCTTACTAAGTTTAGTAAGTACTTAATTCGGCCGAACACGCCCATTGACAAGCTTAATAACTTGTCAAGACAATGTCACATGCAATTGACGTTTTGATATATGTCAAAACTTAAAAAAAATTCTATCAGAATCGTATTGGAATACCATAGTCGCACTGTCGACAGCATTGAACTACAGATTACCACCCGGGAATACAAACGAGAATGACAATTTTAGTGTCAAAATCAATTTGTTGTCATTTTCATTTGACAGTTCGGGATCATCACTTTTTTTAAGTTCATTTATCCCGTTCAGGGGCAGGCTATGACCTTGTACCATGATGCCATGTCAGTGTCTTGTGTCACTTTAGTCAAGCTCATTTTGTGAGATTGGTGGCTACGAGGAAACACACGATCATGGTCTTAGCGAGGTTCAAGCAGAAGGGGGCAGCTGCCCAACCCGAGAAGAGTGTCCAAGAGGAATAATCCAAATAACTGAAAACCATTTAAACAAGTTATAAACGACTTGAGGCGTATTAGTTATACGCCTCGTATAACAACGAACAAGAAACTTGTCGATGAAAAAAGGAGGGAATGGGTATGAAATTTAAAAAGAAAGTGAAAAACCGCGCGGAATATTCGTCAAGTAAAGTTATTGCAGGGTATTATATTATTACCTCAACTCTACTAAGTATTTAGTAACATTCATATGATGAAAACCTTGAATAAAACAATGTAGTATAGATTTTACTTTGTCTGGCCCCCTGTGTACGGAATCCAGGGGGCAGTGTAAGTTGACACCCACGCCTAGCCGAAGACACTAAGTCCCACAATGTAATAGGTAAAAAACCTATCGCCAACGTGGCACGCATCCAATCTTGGGCAATTTTATTTTAATGGGAAAATTGAAAAATATACATTTTTTAAATTTCTTGTTGCTCAACCCGGGGATCGAACCCGGACCTCAAAAAGTCAAGTCTAACGTAGGGCCGCTAGATCACAGAGATGATGTTAATAATTTTCAAAAGAGCAAGTTATTTGTAGGAGAACATCCACCATTATTGCTAAAATTATTTTCGCTTTGTTCTCAGGAAGACATTTCATTAGATAAGCTGCATGAAGCAAATGCTGTCAGAATAATCTTAGAAAAGTTTTTTTTTTTTAAATATTTTTTATGTAGTAGTACGTCTATTTCTGTTGGATATGGCAATTTTTCCACTTATGTACGACAGACAGGTAGCCAGCGGCAACACTGTATAGATGTCAAAAATTTAGATTGTGGACATAACCTATGAAAAAAGATTTAGGAAAATCTGTCAATATTTTAATTAAACTATGGCTTCAGTCTCGGTATATTCAGTGGGAAAAATAGCGAGATTCATTACCGAATCATCATTACGAAATTTACGTGCAAATATTTACAGGTAAGCATTGCGCAATCCAATCCCACTATAAGCTATGTGAATACATATTTTCTTAAGATCAATCTTCATGATATATTAAATTAAAAATGTAAAATAGTAACGAATAAATCCTTCTACCACGACATCTTCTTTAAAGTCAAACTGAAATCGTTTTAAACGTCGTGTCAAATATTTCGTCATCTTCAAGATATCTTATTATTATGACTGATAAAAGATAGATACTTGATAAATTATGGATTGTTATATTACCAAGTTTTCCATAACTACCCTAGGAGCTCTGGGAACAAGATGTTTTATTAAGTGCTTATCTTTTGTTAACAACTTGCAGAAATAGCGTTCGAAGGCACACATCCCTATATATTTTTTAAGTTAAAAATTTAAACCAAAGATCTAAAAGTTTAACATTTAGTGACTTTCGAGTATTATTTTAGAAAACAACCAATTGGTTTAATATTATTTTTTTACTTGCATAGACAGCGAAAAACGCATAGCTGCCCTTTTAGAGACAGCAGTAGCTTATAGAAACCACAGATATAATTGGTGTTAAGCCTCTTGTGCAAGTCTATTGGCAAGTCATGACTAGAATTGAAAAAGTAATAAGTAAGGCCTGTGGTCTGACTGGGAAAGTCACATAACACCACTGCTGATGTTGTTAACCCATTAGTTGTGTCCTAAAAGAATATTAAACTTCATACATTGATATTCAATCGCCTACTGGCAGGCTATGCATCAAAGTATGAAAGCCTTGCTTGTTTGTTCATTGTATCATTCTTTTGACTAGAACTTGGTGTACCAGTAAGACAATATCAAAATTGTTGCATACTTTTTGATGTTCTTGTAAGCTATGTTATTGTCTATTTTTTAATAATCATAAATTAATATATTTAAATACTAATAATATTTCATAAATGCTTAGAGTAAAATTATTAACCTAAGTATAATTATGTTTAAGTCAATTATGAGTTTAAATAAAACTGAATCTAAACTATAACATAGACTAAAGCACTCTAAGGTTAAGTAGCCTGTATTGCAGTGTCATAAAGAATAATAAAGTCAAATTAAAATTGGACAAAAAACCTAGACAAGATAATAATTTTGCTGTATAAGGGCCACTTGCACGTTCCTGGTTTAAGTATTTAACATTAAGTTAACGTCTAACTCGGGTTAAATCACTTTATATTTGACAGTTTAACTCAGTGTCAAATGTAACACGGGAATGTGCAAGTGGCCCTTAGTGTATCAAAATCATGCTAAATCTTCACCATTTTTGTTTGTTCAACCATGTACATCGAACTTGAATCGAACTCAACCTCACAATGTATCAAATGTTGAGCTTCTGCTAAAGCCTTATTAGGGTTGCCAAGAAAACAAATAAAATATATTTTAAAATTTGCAAAAAAAATTGAAACTATAATATTATAGGGATACGTAATTTCTAATTAGCTCTCAATATGGTCACCTTTCACATAAACCTAATTATATATACTTAACCATAATACCATGATATCTATATTTCCGTAATGTAGCTGAGAACCATCCTTAACGCGTTCGCGCGCTGTAATGCATGACAAATTTTGTCATTTTGACACATGTTTTTTCCATACTAAGTCCATAGGCGTACTTGCGCAGGTCCGCTTGCGAATACCATACAAAATGACAGAACGTCTTAAGCCATCGCACGTCCGTCGGCTCGTTGTTACTATAAGACGGGTAATTATGAGTAAGTAGATCTCTTTCTATCTCAGTTCTACTAGTAGAAGGCTGAACAATTTCCTTTTGCTGAGATTCTTGCTCAGTTTGATGCTCCGATTCGTCGTCGTTGTTTGGCTCGTTGTTACTATAAGACGGGGAATTATGACTAAGTTGATCTCTTTCTATCTCAGTTCCAATAGAAGAAGGCTGAACATTTTCGTTTTTGTTTGATTCTTGCTCAGTTTGATAATCCGATTGTGATAAATTTTGGTCAGGAACATCTGATAAATCGGTAGAAGACTTACTTGAATCAGACGATCCACCGACACGTCGTCGTGACTTGTTCGGTTGACTTACTCTAACCACGGTTTCTGAATCGGAACTACTGAAATTATCTTTATCAAAAGGTACATAGCATTGGTCGGAACCATATTCTCCATCATCTGCATAAGAATCTTGGCTAGATTCTGACGATGAAGCTTCGTCAAATAATTTTAGTATACAATTTTGTTCTCTTTGGTATGGGTCATTGGATTCCATCTAAAAGGTAAAAACACAACCATATAACTTCGATTTCTAAATAAAATAGTGTAATGAATCATACTAAACGCATATAATACACACAAGTACACGTAAATATTCTTATTATAACGATATTACCTTTCACAAATGAAAGCGCGCAAAACTTGCACGCACCCACTCCAGTTCGCTCGCAAATGCGCACTGACCGAACGAGTGAACCAAAGTCTATTGACCGCGACCGCCGACGGACGTTGTGTCTGTGTGCAGTGTTTCAATGAAGTGGAGATATGACTGTCCCTTTCTAGTAAGTTTTTACCATTCAATGTGGCACTAGAAAATTTCTGAGGGTTTGTACGGTGACACAAAAAACTTATCCGCTAATATTTAATAGGAAACAATTCCGCCTGTCGACGTACTTGAGATTACTAGATTTCAAACTTGAACGACTGTCGACGTAGTGTCGCGTTAGTTTTTTATCTTTTATCGCCCACCGACGTACCGCGCGCGAACGTGTTAATCAGGCATCAAATAAAAAAATCTGCATTAAAATTGGTTTGTTGCTTTAAGTGTTATAATGCCCTCAGACACAAACATGTGCAACTTGTAACATCACTTTTTTTGGGATTAAAGAATGCAAATAAAATATTGTGTGTTTTGATGGGTGTGGTAATCTGTATCTTAACATTCACAGAAGTTCAGTATGTAAGTACAGTACAGAAGAGAAAGCAGCAGAACCAGACTTGGACAAACAACTTCCAGGGACTCTGGAGGAATGTCACAAACAAATAGAGACTTTGACAAATGAACTGAGAACAGTAAAAGAACAAGTTAAAGATTATGAGGTTTGTTTTCATTCTTATTACGCTGCAATCTTAAAATTAATTTTTTTTTGAGTATAGTCACACTAAGTGTAGAACATGTTTTACTACCTCATCTCCTATTCTGTATATTGTTACTCAATCATATGTTCGCTTATTTGGAGATTGTTTTTGTAATTTGTCCAGGCATTGGAATGTATTCTTTGTCATGTGCTAAAAAATATATTTTGATTGATAGGACAAATATAAGAGAGCTCTAGCAGACGGTGAAAATGTGAGACGGCGTATGATGAAGCAGGTGGAAGATGCCAAATCCTTCGCCATTCAGAGCTTCTGCAAGGACCTTCTAGATGTGAGCGATTAAAGATAAACTTTGCTAATTTTATAATAAGTAGTATGTTTTAAAAAAACATTTCTCTTTATTAGTAGTAGTAGCAGCCTCGGTGGTTTTGCCGTCCGATTGTTGAACTTGTCTTCATGAGATCCTTGGTTAATAAGAAGAAAATGTAGTTTTTAAAATTTTTTTTGCTTGGGATTGTATGTATGCCTGGTTGTGATATTCTTGGCACCTATCACATTGTGGGAATTAGTGTCTTCTGCTAGTTGTGGGCGTCCTGGTTGTGCCTCTTTCTACCTACATATGGGCATGAAGATATTTTTTATCTGCCCATCCATATTTCCGAATAGATAAGTTGACCCACGTGAACTTAGCATGCAAAACTCTTGAAAATCTGTTTTTATTATAGGAATGGGTTTCAAATCGTTTGTACCTGATTGTACCAACTTTATTTTCGTTTGTACCTCAATAGTTCATGATTAATTCTTTTAATTTTAATTCTCCATGCCTAATTCTTGAAAATCATTTTTTTTATCGGAATGTGTTTAGAATCGTTTGTACCTGATTGTACCAACTTCAGTTAAATTTTACCTCAACAGTTGAAGGGGGCCCAACAGGGCCCCCCATTCTTAGTTCTTAAAATCCGTTTTTTTTAAATCGGAATCCTTTAAAAATTGTTTGTACCTTATTAAATCAACATTTTTTTCGTTTGTACCTACGTATGGACATATAAGTGATTCGAACAACTTTGGAATGCATGAAAGTATAGAAATCGGTCTATAATTGCTGACCTCATTCAAACCTCCCTTTTTGTATACGGGAACTATTTTAGAAATTTTCCACGCCTCGGGAAACGTCCCATCTACCAACGATCGATTGAAAATGATTGAAAGCGGCAATGCCAATACAGCGGCGCATCGCTTAACAAAGATGGCAGGTATTTCATCAGGTCCAGCTCCTTTAAAAATATCAAGTTTTTTGATCGCGCGTACAATTTCACGTTTCGTAATACTTATGCGATTTAAAACGGATGCATGGGATACTGGGTTGGTATCATTAGTTAATCTAGTTTTGCTAAATACAGACGAAAAGTGGTTTGCGAACAATTGTGCAATTTGTGGCCCGGTTGTTGCAGTTTAGTTACCGTGATGCATTATCTCAGGTATGGTACCTTCTCCCTTCCGCCTATCTTTTATAAAGCGCCAAAAATTTTTTGGGTTCTTGCAAATAGCAGTCTCTATTCTTTCCTTGTAGTTATAAAGACATTGATTGCTCAACTTATGAACACGATTTCGAAGCAGTTCATATTCTAACCGATCCCGCGGGTTATTGTACTTATTAAATTTTCTTCTTATTTTGTTTTTTTCCGAAATCATTCTAAGTAAGGAGCTGCTAAACCATGGAGGAAATTTAGTATTTTTGGGTTTAGTTTTAGGGACATACAAATCGACAACAGTATTAATCAGATGATAAAAATTGTCAGTCATTTCATTCACATCTTCACAAGCCCCTAGTTTTGCATTCCAGTTTACATTCCTCAGGTGTGGTATAATTTTATTATAATCGGCTTTAAAGTAGTTGCGTCTAGTGGTCACTACAGGTTAAAGAAAGTTTGAAGCTTGCTGTGATAAAAATATTAGTAAGGGAGGGTGCGCTGGATCTACCTTACTTAAAGCATTCATAGAGTTTATCACCTCTACTCCATCGCAGTTTGTAAGAACAAGATCCAAAATTTTACTGTCTGCATTTAATACGTCATTCATTTGTGATAAGCTATTGATTGACATAAAGTCAACAAGTGACTGTCCTAAGTTAGAACTATTATTTGTGGGTATGCATGGGTCGACATTGGATTTTTTAAATTGGAAGTTTCATGGTTTTTGAAACTTTCGAGGTTTGTACCTTGGTCAAATCGATGCATGCTATTGCCTGAGTGAGTGGAAACCCTAGTCTAGGTCTCCCGTAAGGTAATCCACGCAAATTCGTCGTTTGTACCTCGATGGAATGGCGACTGGGCCCGAAATCATGTTTCATGATTTTTGAAACTTTCAAGGTTTGTACCTTGGTCAAATCGATGCATGCTATTGTCTGAGTGAGTGGAAACCCTAGTCTAGGTCTCTCGTAAGGCAATGCTTGCAAATTCATCGTTTGTACCTCGAAGGAATGGCGACTGGGCCCAAAATCA
>NJDD01003313.1:0-10900 GCA_002245505.1 Calephelis nemesis | reverse complement strand
TGAAAAGAGCATTAGATAGATTATTTCTTTCTGAATCCAACGATACCAATAACTAATTTTTGAAAAAAAATCAGTTAAACCATTCTCGAACTCAACCCTTCAATTATGGACCTATGTGGTCTGAAATAAAATAATTATTATTATTATTTCATTTATTTTTTATATTAACTAGTTATTATGATGCATAGTTTTGTGAAATTTTATAAGGAAAATCACAGGTGTTTTCCTGTAAAGTTTTGTAAATATCTCATAGGTGCAAGGGTTACTTTGAAAGGACCGGCCTAATTTTAATATAAGGGAGTAAAAGCTTAAATGGTAATGCATTTTAAATATGTTATTGCAGAACTGTAATTAATATTTACTTTTATAAATATTCATTTAAAACAGTCTACCAAAAATTCTTCACTTGTCCACTTTAATGTTGTACCTATCTGGTATGAGTCATGACGTCACCAGCCTGAGAATGTGACTACGGTCGTTGAGAACCAGTTACTTGCTTTGTTAACATCTTGTATTTTGCATTGGATAAAATTTATAAATTGATTTTAAATTTTTAATTACTTCAAAGATTGTAAGTGTAATCAATTCCAAATGTATTTCAAAATTGGCTGGTAATTTAAATATCATCCTGTATATTTCAAAATGGCTTTCCTTATTTTTTTTTGTTTACATTTCATTATCATTTACAACAGTTAAGTTACATTTGTATCTAAACAACCTTTCTCCTGTAATTGTAACCTATGCTGACTTTCTTTGTTTACGCGGCGTCATCCTTTGGCAATAAGTAGTATAATGATTCTCAAAGGTCATCTTATACAGCATCTACACTTACTCCCTGTTTACTTGTTCAGTTTGTCTCCTACAAAGTGAAATCACTACGGCAGGGGAAATAATATTCCTGATTCGCAGACTACAATATGTTTTACACTTTTGTGGTCTCGACAGATGGAAGACATTTTCACAAAAATGCAATTTTGACATTGAAAGAATGAATTACACTATTATGCACCAAAATTTAAAAATGCACTGTTTCACTTATAAAATTATATTTGACTGAAGGTACAAAAGGGGGTCTTATCGATTCAGAGCAATCACTGTAAGACAACCTTAATTGTTCTAGATGTTGTTTTATGTGACTGATTGGTATAGCCTATTGGGGTGTTTCTCAATGCCTATTGTAATCGCCTAACATAATTAGGCACGAGAGGTTTTAGTAGGACCATTTAAATGGTGAGTCCTCATTCAGGTCTGGTCAGGGTGCATTCGGCAACATGTGTCGTGGAGGTCGCATGTTCGCACCAACCAAGCCGTGGCGACGTTGGCATCGCCGTGTTAACCTGAGGCAACGGCGCGCCGCCGCAGCCGCTGCCGTCGCCGCCGCGGGCGTGCCCGCCTTGGTCCAGGCTAGAGGTATGGGTATATTACTACTCTAATCTTAATGCGGAAATCATACTGCACCTCTCACCAAAGCGGTTTGAAGTGCGGGTGCAACCGTGCGGTTTTTATGTTTAAACCGCGCTGTGTAACGCTGCCACTGCATAAACCGCCCTTCCGAACAACGATGCGGTGCGGTTCACGGCGTATGCAAGTACGCAGTACCAATCTTGAGGTACCATAAGGATTTGAATAAAAAAAGAAATTATGTATGCCAAATGGATTAATTTTTGAAATAGATAACTGTCCAGCAATTTGGAATATGAAATGTGAAGCACAGAGACTCAATCTGTTTTCGATACGACTTTAAAATGTGAAATGCACCGCAACTTCGGAAGGAGGCACGGCGTACACCTGGTACTATAGTAACGTGCTGCAACTCGTTAGGGCTATCTACCGCCTCACCTATTGTTGCCACTATAATTACAGTGTCATGTAGGAGAGTAGGGTAGTCCGTGAACTTGCACAAATAGTTTAACATCTAGGCTACAAAACGACGCTCTTACAACTCATGGTTGTTGTCAGTAGGCCACAATTATCTCTTATCATCAGAAGAGCCGTGTGTTTCTGCGCTATCTATCACATAATAAACCGTCCGATAGTGCTGTTCCGTACTTTCACAGCAGTGTATCGTACCCATCGTTTTTCACAACGCAGCGGTATGCGGCATGTCATATCCGCCTAATTTACCACGTTATTTTTAAATAGATGGTGAAATGAATTGCAGCAGTTCGTTCAGATTGGTACCCCCGCCTTACCTACACCTTGAGTGTTAATATAGTACCTGCCATTGTTGTGTTATGTGAAAACCTATTTAAGATAATTCAACAAGTTTTTGAGGAAATTATCTATACATATACAAACAAACTCTTATTATTTTTAAATATCTGGATGGCCGAGCTTAGCTCGATATTTTTTTTTAAATGATTCCTAGCTAGATCAATTTATTGCTCCCGAAACCCCCTATACACAAAATTTCATGAAAATCGTTTGGAGCCGATTCCGAGATTTTAACTAATTATATTATATATACAAGAATTGCTCATTTAAAGGTATAAGATTCATATAGATAAGGCACTAAATGTCCACATTCTGCTTGTGTTGCCATACAATAGAGTGTTACTGCGGAATAGTGCTAAATTAACTGTAATAACAGGCGTTCTGGGTTCACTTTGTAGTGGAGACGGGTGCATAGTTGTTACTACATAATTTAATTAATAAAATAATTTCGTTTTTTAATTTTTAATTTTTTACTTTCTATAGTAATTTGCTATTTGACTGTTAACAAAATATATCTAGTATTGTAGCTGACCTGTTATATTGAAATGTTTCCCCATGTTGGTCCAAGTCTCCAGTATAGAAAAGTCTATAATAATAGTACAAGTCTGACTATTCATAAGAGAAGAGATAACATCATTATCAAAAAGACTGTTGATGGTTGCATCTTACCCTTGTAGGTTAAGTTATGTCCATTGCCTTGCCTATTCCAGCCTAGTAGAGCTAGAGTAATGTAACCAGTAGACTTACACACTAGGCTTAACAGAGACAACTATATATTTATGGTATCTATAGACCATAGTTGTTTCTGTCAGGAGAGCTGTGTGCTTGTTATTTGTAATAAATTTTTTTTTATGTCAGTGAAAGGCGAACCAGCTGACGGATTTCCTGATGCTAAGAAATTCACTTTGCCTAGAAACACCAAAGGTAGTAATGGTGCGTTGCCAACCTGATGCCGGGATGTTACGCCTTGAGGAAAAGAAAGTTTACCGGCTACCTTATCCTCGGAACCGGAACACGTCAACGGCAAGCGTTGGACGTTATGGTGCAGAAATAGGAAAGGCGGTGGTACCAATCCGGGCGAGTCGCTGCGAAACTCTACCACCTAGTAGGATGTCCTAACCCCACCTAGGTGTTAGTGACGGTAAGACTATGCTCGCCTTTTACGAGCTGCCTGGCGGGAAGGCAGTCTATTCTGCAAAGGAGCATGGACCAACACGGAGAAATATAATTTGAAACAATGTTTTACATATTATGTAATAAAAACATTTTAAATATTTGGAAACCGCTCCTCTTTTTATAAACGCGTCACAGGTGCCTCTTGTAGGTTTACGTGAAATAAAGATTTTTTATTATTATTATCTTTTTATCAGGCTCACTTACATTTGATCAAGATTTACTAAGTTTTTTTAGAGATCAGCGATCAACCACATGGTAAGATAAGAGACAACTGTGGCTTATTGACAGATGTTGTAGGTACGTCGCTGACCTGAGGCCGAGATGTATCAACAATTGTTCAAGTTCACAACACCACATCATAAGACCTGGAACAGAACATAGTTATTATGGCGTTAGGAATAGGTAAGGCGGTGGATCCCTATCACCAGTTGCTCAGCACTACTATAGTGGTCTTGTTGGCAATGACCTATATTTTTACCTTGGTTTGCCTCTAACAAGCTGCTTGGCAGAGAGGCAGATGCTTTAATTTTATTCAAAGTTCACTGACCAACACGGGGTTTAAACTGTTTAAATTACCTCATTTTATTGAAATTGGTAATATTAAGTCAGACTTTTCGATATCGTTTTACCCAGCACAAAAGGGAATTTTACGACATTTTTTAAGTGCAACAGAATTGCTAACAATTTTGTTCTTTCTGTACAAACAATTTTTGTAGGTTTCTTATGGTTGACATACTGGACATCAAGATTGTATTTATTATATTAGAAAAAAAACATTAAAAAACCTGTGTAGCTAATTTAAAGATAAACCAGAAAAAGATAGGTTACTGCACTTTTTCTGAGCTTAAAATTGTTCTTTTTTGTATGAATGAATGTTTTACTATGTGCAAACAAACCTACACATTGCCAAACATATTATGAAAGCTATACTTGGTATAATTTTGTTTGTCTTAATTATTGTCATAAAACGAGTTTATGAGTCGGATTAGTTCCGCCGCCTTACATTTTCCTGCCGCTGTAAAGTCAGTGCTTGCCCTTGACGAGTTCTGGTTCCGAGGATAAGGTAGCTGATAAACTTACTTTTGCTTGAGACCTGTCATTTCGGCCTCAAGTTGGCAACGCACCAATTTCTTAACATCAGGAAATTGGTTTGCTTGTTTACCTTCCAATATCATAAAAAAAACACAAGTTTTTTTTAATTGAACCAGTAATTTATTGTCCTTTGTTTTTTGTCCAATCAATTATTTAACCAAAAATTTTTTATTTTTTTAACAAGTTATAGTCTCCGTTGAAGTTACTTGTTCTTTATATTTTGCAATGCAATTGCTCGGCCCATGAACCTGTAACCAAAACTGGCCATGCCTATGCGTGTTTCGGTGACACACAGGTGACAAAGATTGTTCTGATGATTAGCAGATCTGTCGATGCAGGGACTGTTGTATTACAGAACAACATATTGTTATCACTGTTTCAACATATAGATATCAGCTCCTCTAAAAATTACCATCCATAACTTGCAGTTCCCAGACAGTGTTGTAATAATAGTTATATTTGTTATGAAGATATCTTCACAAAAGGTGAAGATCTGAAATACACAGCAAGTGATAATAAACTAATGGAATTCGTATATTAAACTAAAATTATTTGTTTAACTAGGTCACGTTATTGAGAAGATCCCGGAATTGCCTCTTGTGGTGTCTGACAAGGTCCAAGAGATTCAGAAGACCAAGGAGGCTGTCATCTTCCTCAGACGTGTCAAAGCTTGGTCTGATGTTCTTAAGGTAAGGGTTTATTAAACAAGTCAGGGGCCGATAGCAGTAACAAATAAGAAAAGAGGGCACCTACTGTGCAAAAACGGGTATTAATTTTTTGAGAACTGTTTGAATTGCTATTTATTAACATACTTTATTGGGAATCTCAACTAATAATTAATTTTTTATGCATAGGAAGCTAAAAAACCGGTCTGCTTGTTTGTTTGCCCTATTGGTAAAAAATAAGTCTCATATTCACAGGCACTTGGAATCAGTGTTTGTTACAGAGTTGAGACAATATAACAATCCACTTAAAACAAACTGTTAAAATATGTTTTTTAACAGACATAGAAAGTGGAATACAAAGGTTCTGAAGAATGTTAGGTGTTTTTCTTCAATGTGAAAAGACATTGAAGACGCACAAGGCTTTCCGGGCGGCAAGAGATAACTGTGGCCTATTAACACCTATGATGTTTGGCCTGATGTGCTTTCTACCACACCAGAGTTGGTTATTATGGGGGCTGGAATAGGTAGAATTGTAGATTCCTGACCTGGCAAGTTGCAGAACAGCATTCTAGCACCTATGACCCATGCTTGCTTCTCACAAGCTGAAAAGCAAAAGAGACATATGCTTGACTCTACACAGAATTCTACTCTAAACAAATTTGTAAAATGTCCAGTTCAATTAAATTTGATACAAGGTTTTTTACAACTATTGTAATGTAAATAGTTCAAATACCTTCAATTATGTTCTTTATTTGTGTTGGATAATATTGCGCTGGTTATTTAGACTAATGATAATAATATAAAACACCAATGATATTGTTGAAATTGGTGTGTTCCTCAGGTATACAAATCCCAACGCCTCCGCGCTGGCAAGGGTAAGATGCGCAACCGACGTCGCGTCCAACGTAAGGGACCACTCATCGTCTACAACAAAGATAAGGTCAGTATCGGTGTTTTGTTGTATTAACATTACACAGTATATGGCCAATTTAATAATTAATCTATTTTAACGGATCAAAAACCAAGCAAAAATATCTTAGCCAAAAAAAATATAGTAGGCTTACCTTACCTTTAAATGTCAAATTATCTGTGGCTACAATAAAAAGTCTTAGTTAGGCGCAAAACAATTACAACTTAAAAAATATAAGAAGTTTAGGGAATCTGGATTTTTTTTCCCCAACTAGCCTTACCTGCCCGTCAAATACGGTTGGGGTTACATTGTGTGGGGTAAATTGAACCAGCTCCCAAAGGAAACATCAGCACGGCTGCAGTCTGCTGGTGTGTCGACATGTGGAACACATTAAACAGTGGCATGTAAGCCACTTGGTCATTTGCCGCCTTGTTGTTCGAGGAACTGACTCAAAACAACCATTCATGAGACTGTTTGATTGCATACAGGACTAGGCATTTGTGACCCAAACATTTATGCATGACTAAAATGTTACTAAGTTAATTTATCTAAAGATATTATTTATCTCCATCATCACAAGTATAAAATTTTCTACTTTGTAATCACTCTATTAAAGAAACAAAACAATTTGTATTAACGTAATATATTAGGATTCAATATAATATTATATATAATATAAAAGATATTATATTGAAAATAATATATAGGATTGCACAGGGAAGTTAAATTTTTTCTTGCATTACTAAGTTTTACAATCTACCTTACCCGCTAAATTAGATTGCTAATTGGTGAAATCACAGTAATAGGAAAAGGTATGGCCAATCTGGTTGAGTTATTCTATACCATTACCAGCCTGAGTCTGACTAAGACTGCATGTTTTGGAATAATCTAAGTCACATAAAAGTAAATCTATAAATGTTAACAAAGCGCCAGGGTTTGATGGCATAGAAGCAATTGATATCAAACGATTAAGTACAAAAATAATTGAATGTCTCACTAACTTGGTTAATTGAATAACTGAAGTGTCATTGTAGGTAAATTTCCTAAATTATTAAAGACCGGTATAATACGCCAATATATAAAAACGGAAGTAGGTCCGATTATATTAATTATAGGCCCGTTACCATTCTGTCAGTCATTGATAAAATAGCAGAAAAGTACATTAGTAAAGAAATGCATGAATTTTACAAGAAAAGTGAGTACAAAACAGAAAAACAGTATGGTTTTCAGCCTAACAAGAACACAACACAGTTACTGCCAACTTTTACTAATAACATATACAAATATCTTGATAAAAAAAATGCATGTAATGGCAGTATTTATGGATTACAGCAAAGCATTTGATACACTTAGACATGACGTACTTATAGAAACCTTGGAAAGTAGTGGAATTAGAGGAAATTTACTGAATTGGTGTAAAAATTATCTGCAAGATAGACTAGGTTCTCGTAAAAGTTAAAAATGAATATAGAAGGCCATCACAAATTAAACATGGCACAGCGCAGGGATCAGTCTTGGGCCCTTTGCATTACCTGACATATGTTAATAACTTACCAAGTTTAATTGAAAAAAGTGACATTTATCAATTTGCAGACAATACCTGCTTGTTGGCTATTGGAAATACAGCCAATGAAGCATTATCTAAGCTACAGAAAGATTTTGATGTGTTAGTCAAGTGGTCACATGATATGGGACTTGCGTTGAACAGTAAAAAAACAAAAATGATGTATATGAAGTAGTAGTCATAATAGAAATTATTTTACACCAATGCTAAATTGACATGAGCATGATTGTCTTCATAGTAACCTTCAACGCAATGAATCTTATACATGTGATTGTGGATATATCGAGGTCGTACAAAATCAAAAATATTTAGGCTTGGTAATTGATAATCGTTTAAACTGGAAACAGCATATTAACCGCGTGTGTAATAAACATAGAGGCATTTTGGCAAAGTTTTCGCTTATGAAATATAAAATACCGTATAATACATTACTATTATTATATAACACTTTGGCAGAATCAATCATAGATTACGGACTGTCAAGTTATGGTAGAACTTATAAGAGCCACCTTGATCAAATTTATATGTTGCAATTGAGAATTTTAAAACAAATAGTACCAAATATAGTTAAAAACAAATATCAAAAAGATTATTTTAAGCTTGTTAAATTCTGTAAAGTAATTCCAGTTCACGAAAAAGTAAATAAAATATTATTAGTAGAAAATTGTTTTAATGAAAAACTTAAAAATCAAAAACAATACGATGTAAATAAATTGCAAACGAGAAATATGACAAAAACAAAATTAATATTACCTAAGTATAATAACCTATATGATTATGGCCGCCAAATATTGTACAATAACAGTCGTGAAATCGTAACATACGTGATTTTGTTAAGCCTAGTGTACATTACACTAATAATGCAGGAGATTTTTTTTTACATTTATGTAAACTTTAAAACTCAATAAAACAAATTTAAATATAAAAGAAAAAGTTTTATTTCTCAAATGTTTTATATCTATAATACTTACAAATGCAAGAATCATTCACTATAAACTTATGACATTAATTACGAATACGAATTATTATAGTAAAAAACAATTATTATAAAAATGGCATTATCAGTCTTCATTAAATAAATGTCTTTGTTTAACGAACGAAAATTAGAAATTATAAAAAAAAAACAATAACAAGTTTACATAACAAATATCTTTGTATTACAATAGAATTAAAAAAATTAAAAAAAGGTATATTTTAAAAAGTATTTCTAAATAGTGGATCAAAAATATTAAGCTTACAATTATGTAACAATATTAAAATAATTATTTGGAAATATTTGAATTGTAAATAAACTTTGTAAGTTTTAACTTACATACTTTGAACATAACAATGAAAAAAAAGTCTTGAAACTAACTTTTACAAAATACAACACAGCCCGTGACACACGAATGAACGTTCGGCATCTTGGTTACGAAATCTAACTTAGACAGCTAAAAGAAAATTTCGTCAGAAGTATTTTTTAAGAAATACGCTTTCCCATTTAACTCAACTTCTATCCTTTTAACCACACTTAAATCGGGAACAACATCACAATCTATTTTTGTAGATACAAATTTTAACGTGGGTTTATAAACTGTTTTTAAAAACCGCACAGCATAACGTACGGTTTCATCAACTTCTACACTTTCTATAAACCCTACATAATATTTCCAAGATTGTCTTTGAAAATACCTCACTAATGCACTATTACCTACACATAAAACTTCTTTGATAGTTTGGAGCTCACAGTCTTTGTCAGTTATTTTGTTTATCTCAGTCTTTTCCATTTGTATATTTTTATAATTTCCTGTTTCTTCTTCTACTGTTTCATATGCGCCATCTCTGCTGCTTTTCACTTTCTTTAGTTTCATATCTTTTTTATCCTTACCGCAATTTTCTTCCGTATGTTCTGAAAAATGATCATAACCGGGTACTTCTCCGATGACGGCTGTACTAAGATGTCTTTCTTCTTCGGCACCTGGAAGCTCTTGGTTTTTGTCAGTATTTGTGATTATTCCAGTCTTTTCAAATTGTGCTTTGCTCTGATGTCCTGATTTTTCTTTAACATTTTCACGTGCGCTGTCGCCATCGCTTTGTACCGTCTCTGATTCCATGAATTTTTTCGTTACATTGCTTTCTTCTTGATTTTCTATATATGTACGTTGAAACAGAGTCAGAATCGGGTATAAATAACTCGTCATCTGAAGTATCATGTACAGAAAAATCATCGTCATTTTCTGTGCTGCTTGCGTCAGAATCAATCATTTTTTGCGTCTTACGAATTATATTTTTTGAGTATTAGTTTTTGTTAACTTTTTGAGTAAAGTATTTTGTTTCCCACTTAGTTCTAACATAGTCGACGTGGATGGAATTGGATTATCATATAAATTTATATTTTTTTTATGTGATAAATGTAATTGTTCAGATTTATCAATTTTTTTGAGTTTCGGTTGACTATTTCCAAATGTTTTGATACAGAAGGCACGATTTTCCGGTCGATACCTCACGTCTGATAATATTGTTATTTTTTCTTGTATGTTTTTACCTGTTCTACAAATCTTCTTTATTTTATATCTGTTTTCTTTCTCTTCTTGCTCCGAATCAGATATTTCACTTAAATCTGATTTTTTTTTTCTCTTAATGGCTCGGTTTGTTTTATTCCGAACAGGGTTAATTTCTGTGTCACTTTCTTTGTCAGATTCTTTGTTTTGAACAAGTAGGTGGCTTTTAACATCTAAACATTCACAATGACCTTTCTGAAACAGGGCATCACAACAAAAACAGCTCAAACATCTGAATTTAATGACATTGTCTGTCTCTGTGTTCGCAATTTGATGTAGAGACATTGTCTGTGGTACTGGCGTTAGAGTTTCTGATATTGTGTATTTGGCAATATCAGCCTCTGAAATATAAAAGGTCATTACGGAAGTATCAGAGTCCGTGAGAATTTTAATTGCTGTTTGGGCATTTGGTATATTTGTGCCCTGTGAGACATAGCCATCCAGTCTGCGTTTTATCGCGCCACCAACCCCATCAGCTGCTCCTTTCCCATGAGAAGACTCACTGAAATTCCACGTAGAGTGTAGGAATCCCAACAATTTTGTGTATTTTGAAAACAAAAAAAATTCTTTTTTTGTTTATATTGGCTGGTAGGGCCATCAGAAAAAAAATGTACAGCCGACACAGTCGGGAATTCTGTTCTAATATGGTTAAGAATAGGTTCAAGATGGGCCCATATGGCCTCGGGACCATGTTCGTTGCTGGGCGATATAGAAGCAAATGCTTGTGGCTTGTTTCCAC
>NJDD01003312.1:72373-91759 GCA_002245505.1 Calephelis nemesis | reverse complement strand
TTATGTATTAAACTAACACACTGTAAAAGTAATATATGTTATTTGCAGTTAAAAAAATATTTTTTTTCTTTATTACAATATTTATGGCAAGACTAGGTATATGTATTTATTACAAAAATATTAACGTAGCGCAAGTAGCAAATTCACTTGTGATACCAAATTCACACTTACCGCTGGTTCTTTTCTTACTAATTCAGCTAAAACTGGTGTAAGTTTTTGAACAAAATCTGTAGGGATTTTATTTTTTGGTATATTAGTAAAAATCTTCAAACACGGCATTTTGTTACTTGTTCGCGAACGAATGATATAAATTGATAATTATATTAAACTGTGTACTAGATATAAAGAGTTCTTATCGATTTTAAAACAACCGATATGATTATATGCATAATAGCCCGAGAGCTGGTGGTCATTTTCAAACCCCAATATTAAAGAGTGTTAAATGTTAGACGTAGGTATATGTTGTGGGTGTATGTGTGGCCTGTCTGTCTGTGGCATCATAACTCTTGAATGGATGGACCGATTTCAACGTGGACTCTGAAAGATGTCTTGATCAAGATGGTTCTTATCTATTATATTAAATGTATAGTTGGGTGTTTTCATTTTTTTTAATTTGAGTGTTTTGAAGAAAGTATTTTATTATTTTGAAAATCTGACATACAATAAGTCTGTAACCTTCTTATAATACTTTTATAGTATAATAACGGGTTAGATATTTGCGCTGTCAACTGTAACTTACTTTAATCTATAGAAAACAAGCTGACAAGCTTTGTTTGGAATTATATTTTACTATTAATTTAACTAATTAAAATTTATATGTGCATAAAATAAAATTTTAAATTGGCAGGTGTATTCTTTATGTTATTAACTGAAGTTTCAGCAAAGGCTAATAAGAATATTTACTTAAAACTTTATTACTACAAGATAAACGTTTTATAGAACTATACAGAGTTGATGATATAATACTTATAAGGTTTTGATGCCTAATATTTTTGAGTGATTGTATATATTAGTAAATGTACTAAGATCAACTCTGTTTTCGTATTCTATTTTTCTCCGTGTTTATCTGGGCTCCTTTGCAAAAAGACCATCTGCCTTCCTGCCAGGCAGCTCAGGCTTACCGTCACTAACACCACTTCTAACTAGAGTTTTGCAGCGACTCGCCTGGATTGGTATCACCGCCTTATCTATTCCTGCCGCCATAATGTCAGTGCTGGCCGTTGTCGTGTTCCGGTTCAGAGAATAAGGTAGCCGGTACACTTACCTTACATCCCAGACTCAGGTCGTCAACGCACCATTACCACCTTTGGTAACTCTAGGCGGCGTGAATTTCTTACCATCAGGAAATACGTCTACTGCCTTCCAATATCATAAAAAAATCAATATTAAATAATCAACTCTATATAAAAAAGTATTATAATTTAATTAAGTATATTCATTACATGCGGCGTTCATTTTCGAAAACTCGAAGTCAGCCGATGCCCACTACTTACCTTGAAGTATTGCGATTTTAGCAAAAGAACAGAAAAGTTGGACAGGCAAAACTGCACCACAAAAGTGATAGCCTAGCTCTTGTACTATACGTATACTACTACTATAATATACGTATAAGATACTATACTATACGCATAATATGGTCTATTGACATGTTGTTCTGTATGCCATGATGTTCTGTATAAGTTGTTAATACGAAATATTGATAATATGCTATCGGTACAAAGATACCAGTTCGTATCATCATCATCATCATTTCAGCCATAGGACGTCCACTGCTGAACATAGGCCTCCCCCGTTGACTTTCACTTCGACCGGATGGAAGCGGCCTGCATCCAGCGAGACCCCGCGACCCTCACAAGGTCGTCTGTCCATCTCGTGGGTGGCCGTCCTATGCTTCGCTTGCCGGTGCGTGGTCTCCACTCGAGAACTTTTCTGCCCCAACGGCCATCAGTTCTCCGCGCTATGTGCCCCGCCCACTGCCACTTCAGCTTGCTAACCCGGCTGGCTATGTCGGTGACTTTCGTTCGCCTGCGGATCTCCTCATTTCTGTATCGATCTCGCTGGGAAATCCCGCGCATAGCCCGCTCCATAGCTCGCTGTGCAACCTTGAGCTTGTTTATCAGGCCCACAGTGACAGTAAGAGACCACGTCTCGGTGCCGTAAGTCATCACTGGTAACACACACTGGTTAAAGACTTTTGTTTTAGTTCGTATAGTAGTACTATTTAAATTATGCGCTTCGGCTTCGACTTTTATAAATAAAAAAGGAAGTATCTTTTCGCATTCGCTTTCCATATCTCCGAAGGGGTAAGCAGAGGCACAACCAGGGTACCCACGACTAGCCGAAGACACTAATTCCCACAATGTGATAGTTGGCAAGCCAACCAGGCACATATCCAATCCCGAGCAACATTTTTTTATTGGAAAATTGGAAAACCCCAATTTTTTTTCTTGTCTGACCCTGGATTCGAACCCGGGACCTTATGCAATCAAGTTCAACACCTGAACCGCTAGACCACAGAGGCGATTCAATTATTAATTATAATTTATTTGTGAAAAATAAAGTTTAAATTAATTAATAAATACTATAAGTATAAATATGTTTATCTGCAATGCGTGTATTGCTATCGCCATAGCCCGTTGCTATAATTATAAAGGTCATGGTATAAGGTTACCTTGTTAACAAGAGGAAAAATCGTCTAGTTTTCCATTACATCAAATACCGCTCAGCGGTTTGCGGAAGGAATGATAAGAATCAGCACGGGAAGTTATTAATTTATTTAAAAACTAACATTACCCTGCGACTTTACTGCCAGTATACGGAGATATAATATACACGATCGCAGACTGCATTCGTAACAGTGAGACCCAAGAAAGAGTGGGATTGAAAGAAAGTATTTGTGTTAAAATGAGAAAGGGCATGCTCCGCTGGTTTGGTTATGTGGAAAGAATGACAGATGAATGATTGACAAAGCACATATTATACAATGCGAATGTGGATGGATGTAGGTACCCAGGGAAACCTTTGTTACCATTCCACTATCAAACCGCTCGACTCGGGTGTTATCCGAAGTAACGACCCAGTAACCAGAACGCAGCACCAAGTCGAGGTACGGTCTCCCGGGAGACAGCCCTTGCTGCTGACGTTGTAGGTAACAGCCCCATGCATTTAAATAATGATGGCTCGGGCTGAGCACTCTGCTCGGCCCACAAAGCTCGGAGAAGTTGCAAAAAATCGCGAGATTTGCAACAAAATTAGTCATTCAAAAAAAACGAAGTAACGTCTATTATACTACATAAAATCATCTGTCATTAAATCACAATTATTGTGTAAAGATAATGTCGCCTTAAGGACTGATTAAAAAAAGTTGACGTCTCTGAGTAAGTTTTTTTTATATAACATTGGAAGGCAAACAAGCAGACGGATTTCCGGATGGTAACAAATTCCCGCCGCCTAGAGACACCAAAAGGTGGTAATGGTACGTTGCCAACCAGAGGCCGGGATGTTAGGCCTCGAGCAAAAGTAAGTTAACCGGCTACCTTACCCTCCAAACCGGAACACGTCAAGACGTTATGGCGGCAGGAATAAGTAAGGCGGTGGTACCAATCCGGGTGAGTTGCTGTGAAACTCTACCACTAAGTAAGGTCCAAAAACTCTACCACGTCCGTAAGGGCTGGAAATCACTACAAAAATTCAGGAAAAAGTTGGGTACAGGCTTTAAGCTTACTTTGATTTCAGATAGTTTATTGTTTTTAATCAGGTGAGTCGAGGATCATTATATTAATATCCGATCAATAAAAAAGTTGTATCACATTTGCCACTTAATAAACACAGCATATCCATTTTATTTATTACCCACCAAACAATGCCGTCTATTTAGTATGCAGAGAGCTTTGTGGCGCCAAAAACCGTTTTCCTATCCTAGAAAGGCTGTATAAAAATGTATGTAAATTTATTTCTAAGAATGCTAAGAAAGTTTTTGAAAAGGTCTAAATTAATGATGTCTAAAATAAATAATATTTTACTATCTAAGACCTTTAGACGTTGTCCTATCCTAGCTACGAATACAATTGTTTATTATGAATTTTCTCTTTACAATAATTAACACAACAAAAAAAATAAGTGAACGTGTTCCGTCCACTCAAGCGAATGCAATAATTGGAGAAATAGGGATTCATTCATTTTATTTAAAAGACTTATCGACTGATGGTAAAAGACGTAATTATTAGATAAATGAAAACAAGTAGGTACGATAAGAAATCCAATTTTCTAATTAAAACAAAAAAATGTTGGTCGGGATTGGAAATGTGCCCGGTTGGCGATAGGCTTGCCACCTATCACATTATGGGACTTAGTGTCTTCGGCTAGTCGTGGGCGCCCTGGTTGTGCCTCTGCCTACCTCTTCGGGGATACAGGCGTGAAGATACTTTTTTTTAAGTAGGTATGATCTTCTGAATGTAAAGTCTTAGCTGGTCCACTAATTTTAGAAGAAATTAGAAAAAAGGAAGAGGTTAATCAATTTTTTACAACAATTCTGTAGGGTTACTTTTGAATCTCGATATCATGCGAATTGGAAATTGGAATCGTATATATAATATGTCAATTTAAGTACTTCTGTATAGTACAGTATAGTAATAGCTGATTACAAATATTAATTTTCCCCCGTGTTGGTTCGGGCTTCTCTGCAGAATAGACCATCTGCCTTCCTGCCAGGCAGCTCGTAAAAGGCGAGCATAGGTTTACCATAACTAGCACCGTAACATCTGACTAGGTAGTAGAGTTTCGTAGTGACTCGTCCGGATTGGTACCACCGCCTTACCTATTTCTGCCGCCATAACGTCATAACGCGTTCCGATTCGGAGGGTAAGGTAGCCGGTAAACTTACTTTTGCTCGAGGCCTGACATCCCGGCCTCAGGTTTGCAACGCACCATTACCACCTTTGGTGTCTCTAGGCGGCGGGAATTTCTTACATCAGGAAATCCGTCTGCTTGTTTGCCTTCCAATATTATAAAAAATAACAAATCCGATAAAACAATTTATTGTTTACTATTAACTAAAATATGTTAATAATTCGCCAGTGTTGTGTAAGAGTGCCCAGGGCAAACAGGGAGAAAATGCTTTTTTGGCATTAAGTTCACCTTTGTACATTTATTTTAGTGCAATAAAGAATTAAAATAAAATAAATAAATGAGAGTACCTAAATTGACATACTGGATTCCAATGTCCAATATTGCATGAATCGAGATTCAAGAATGACTACTGAATCGATTTCAAATATTATTTATTTAAAAAGCCGTACATCTATCGTGGTTCCATTTCCACCTCTATATCTGTTGATGGCATCCCAGGGAAATCAAATAAAATTCTTAACTTTTGTATACCTTGATGACTTACATATTGAAATTGAAGTCCATTTTGTGTTGCGCTTATTTTTTTATTTTACAGTCATTTTTATATGATATTGGAAGGCAAACAAGCAGACAGATTTCTTGATAGTAAGAAATTCATGCCGCCTAGATACACCAAAGATGGTAATGGTGCGTTGCCAACCAGAGGCCGGAATGTTAGCCCTTGAGCAAAAGTAAGTTTACCGGCTACCTTACCCTCCAAACCGGAACACGTCATGACGTTATGGCGGCAGGAATAGGTAAGGCAGTGGTACCAATCCGGGTGAGTCGCTGCGAAACTCTACCACCTAGTCAGATATCATTTTGTTAGTGACAGTAAACCTAAGCTCGCCTTTTACGAGATGCCCGGACCAACACGGGATTTTTTTTCATAATCTTAAACCCTGTCTTAAAAATAAACAAGGATTAAAATACTCCAAGGTTCAACCTAGTATTATAAACTTTATTGCAATGTGATACAGACTACAATGTCAATTTAATTTTACTCCTACGTTAGTCCGGAAAGTAAGAATTTACAAGATCAATGATTATTATGCCTATGCACGTTAGACAATTATTGATAAAGAAAAAATATTATGCGCCAGCAACATGATTATGTTTTTTTTTTTGAAATCTTTGAAAATATAAAAAACAGTTTAAGTTGTCAATTTACCGGTAGCCCTACGACTGTATCCGATTTTTTTGAGGTGAAAATTTCTTAAGCGGGGTTGCGCACTTTTTTTAGAATGGGTAAAAATTTCTAATTTCGCGTCAGATCGTCAAAACGTAAGACGGCGCACTGCGCGTGCGCGACAAGACGGCGGCGCAGGTCGCTAGCGCGAGATCTAAAATAAAACATAGATTCATTACTGTTTTTGTATTGCTTACATATTTCCGAACAGTATAGGATTCGCAGTGGATAATACCAGTACGAGTAAGTGTATAACAATCGCATAAACTACTACGATTCGGCCTCTCGCGTTGTTCTGCAGTATTAAATAATGTATTGTAAAGTGTAAACTGTTTCTTGCTTTGAATGCTTTGCAGTTTGTGGTTGATCAAGTAGATGTTAGTTTAGTTAAACATCTTTTATTTTGTTTGTAACTTCTAGGTATATCATAGTTTCTCAGTTAATAGAAATTACAGTACAACATTGTGAAGAAGTTCAGCTGTTTTCGAAAAAGTTGTAAGTTTAACAAAGGAAATAACATTAAAAGGAAAATCGATATACACATGTATATTATATTGAATTGAATTATGTATAAGTTTGAAAAATTATATATTTCATCATATTTTAAGTGGCCGAGGTAAATTATGAAGTGCCGGTACTAGTAGGTAAGTAGCATACTGAAGTTTAAAGGCTTAGCACAGAATACTAATAGGTAAGAACTAATAGTACTAATAAGGTGTACTAGTACATTTTACAGATTGTACGATTGCAGTGCGAATCCAAAAATGTTCGATTAAGCACAAGACTATTGTATTATACCATATAAATGATAATACTTTCATACTGATAAAACAATTCGTGCAAATTTACCTATTCCCTAACCATTCCAAAAAAATCGAAAATGCACATTCAAGCACATTCATTAATATTCAAGTTTTCACTTCTGCCGGCACTCCTGGAGTGCAACCCGTCTTTCTTTTAAATAGTTAGGTTAACCCATCTATGATACCACACAAAAAATACGCGACACGTCCTAAATAAAAATAATCTTAGTATCTCTAATTCAAGGTGCTAATTTTTTAGATAACGCCATAAATAAAATATGGAGTAAGAATTAGTGCAACCAGATACTTTTAAGAAAGTTATTCAGCAGTGAAATGAAACTATACCACCATACCTACTTGCTGTAAATGACCTGAAAAATATAGAGAGTAAAGAAACCGTCGTCCTCAAAAGCTTGCCGCCGCATTGCTGAGCGTCCCAGAAAAAAACCGTTGACTTCCTGATGACATCAGACGGATATAATAAGGTAAGTACAGACTAGACGATAACAGATTTTCGTTGAGGCTTTGAAAAGCTAGAGAGTTGCCACAATTTTCTAGCAGAAACAACGAATTGTTTGTGACCTATATGTCAGTATTTAGCAAAACACTTGCTACAAATACAGCCGTCTTTGATTCTATTCATTAGCATTTGGTTATTACATATATTATTTGTTTGCGAAGACGAACGAACTAATTGGCTTTCATTGTTTGCTATGTCTGTACCCGGCCTAAGAAAATGACATCATCACTCCAATGTTCGATTCTTAAACTACAATGACAATATTGCAGGGTATGCCTGATGCCTAACATACATCAGGTTGGAAACGCACCATTACCACCTTTGGTGTCTCTAGGTGGCGTGAATTTCTTACCATCAGGAAATCCGTCTGCTTGTTTGCCTTCCATTATCATAAAAAAATTATCACGCACTTACCTATGACATTCATCAAGAGCTTTTAAAAACAAACGTTTAATTTTCTCTGAAAAGTCAATCAAAGTGGCATGACATATTATGTAGTGATCCTATCGCGCGTTATAATTATTAATTACTAGCTGCGCCCCGCGGTTTCACCCGCGTAAGTCCCAATCCCGCGGGAACTCCGGGATAAAAGTAGCCTATGTGTTATTCTGGGTCTTCAGCTACCTACATACCCATTTTCATCGTTATCGGCTTTGTAGTTTTTGCGTGAAAGAGTAACAAACATCCATACATCCATACATACAAACTTTCGCATTTATAATATTAATAGGATAATGCCTTTACCACCAATTGTAAACTGATTTTAATCAAATGAATAGCCTACCGGTTTCGCTTATGACAGCATCATCAGGGCTAAAACTTAAACATATGATGCTGTCATAACTCATAAGCGAAACCGGTAGGCTATTTATAAAATATTAAATTATAAGTGATACGTAAAACAGTACAAGTGTTTCTTCATTTAAAAATATGAATATTTAGAAGTTTTACCAAGCACTGACGATGAAAAATATCAAATACTCCTATAATATAATCTGTGTATAATTTAAAAGTCCGCTAGTTACAGTTTAATTTTAGCAATATATTTTTATTGACTAAGTCAATAATACGTAGACACCACAAATGTTATAGGTGCGTTGATGTCCTGTGGATGGAATGTTAGGCCTAATGTACGAGTCTACCAGCTATACTATACCTACTGTGAATCGAAACACGGTAATGCCAAACATTGTCTTTCAAATAGACAAGGCAATGGACCCTACTCTGGGAAATTGCTGCACTCTTCCACCAGGGATCTAGTTGATACTGACCCATTTAAGCTATGCTCGCCTCTAACGAATTGCTAAACATGAAGCTGATAGGCCTGTACACACAAGCGGAGCGAGATGGTGAATACCAACGCGACCCCATCTCGCTCCTAGCCGGGCGGCAAGAAGGTCATAGTGTGGTTTTTAGTCGGTTCGAGTCCGACATAACCCGCTGTTCTCCCCCGAGAGCAGTGGGTATCCACACTTTAAAAAAAAGGCCTGTACACACAAGGGACATGTCATGTAGCAACTCTTGGATACATCTTAGACATAGAAATGAATCCCCATTTCACGTGGTCATCGCTTCACACTTGAACGGAATGACAAACATAGCATGGATTATTGCCAGGAAAAGGATCATAATAATATGAAGAAGAAAAAACGAGAAAATTGCAAGAAAAATAGGAAAAAACACACTTAAATTTTGATAATACAAACTGTAAGCAGCTGTTTAGGGAAAGCGATACGAAGAATACCGAATCGACTAGTAATGTAATAAGTTTCTTGGTTGCTTTTCAATTTTAAAGGCAAATTTGTTAATATTCGTTGCACCTCATTATTTTTATAATTTCGTATGTTTCTTTAAAAACTGACAGACTTTTTCCTAACACAAAATAAGTTTATCAACGTTGTAGTTCCCATAAAGAAGGCTGTCAAAAATACGGGCATCCGAAAGTTTTCTTTTCGAGTTCGTTAATTGAATCATAAAACGTGTGAGCACGATCGACATCATCGATTTCATTCAAATCACGCCTCAAACACGTTCTTCTAGCAGGACATTGTACCAAAACGGTCAAGTATAGATAGTTTTTTATAACTATGTGTTCTCGTATGACTCATGTATAGAGTCGCTATTTTGTATTTTACGGCCATGATTAATTTCTACAACGTGACATTGTGTCTAATGACTAGGCAGAATATGTCAAGCGTTTGCTTCACTGTTCGTTAAAAATAAAACAAGGATTTTTTGTTACATGTCAAATTTATATTTTAGGGGTCACGTTACACATTCCTAGGTTGAACATTTATTTGTGACATCAAATGAAAATTATTTATTTGTGGAATATGTGTACTTAATATAAAGTTATTACTTATTACAGAGATATTTTATTGTGCCAACTTATTCTACTACATTGTAGTGTTATTTTTTTTTATTAATATTTATACCCTGTTTTTTAATCTCAGAGAAATAATGATATCAATTTTACAAATAATGATAGGCAGTTAGACATTACGAATCTGTAAGGGTTCCATGTTTTGTCCTTTGGCTTTGATACCTTAAAAAGAATTCAATTCTAAATGCGATTCTATGAAAAGTTATATGTGGTGTAACTTACAAAAATATACACGTTGGATTTATTACCTCAGTTTACCGTTTAAAACATTATTTCCTTATCATGCAGTAACATCTCACTAAAATTATTTCAATTTAAAAAATATTTATAGGTAAAATACATTTTTATATGGCATTATTTTTGTATGGCATTAGTGGAAACATTTGCTGATTTCATCTTTAGCATTTGCAAACCTTTCCTTTGAATGATGCAGTCATGGCGTGTGCCTAAACTACCCCATGTGCGCCTCACGCACACACAGAAAAAGTTGTCTTCACTTTTTCATTCACAATGTTTTTTGTTAGGTACATGTAGTTTTTCACTAATTCCAAAATGTGCAATTTATACACATAATATATAAAAATCAATGGCATTTTTAGTTGTGATTTTATAACTCAAGAACAGGCTCAACTATCCAAACCAAATGTTTAGGCTTTGTTCAGACTATTTAGTACATAGATGGTTTATGTGAAGTTTGCATTAAATCGGTCAAGCGGTTCTTTATTTATCACATATTTTGTAACAAATAAATCCAATAAATGGCGGATCATTCATTCATTCATTTTGTTAATGGGGTACATTTTTACCCCATTAACACACAGGTACGAGACCGGTGACCATACGGCATTAGTTACTACGCGACCGCCACCGCACCACATGGAGTTATAGCGTCCAAAAATGGACAGCCAATAGTAATTTTTGATTTAAAAAACATTCAAAAAATCCACCTGACTAAAGCATAACTTTATTAGTCACCTCTGCATAGCTTCGATATCTAAATTTTGCTAAAAATGCTCTAAATTTGAAAAAACCTAATTATCTGTTGCAAATTGTCATCGACAAATTATAGTTGGATGAATTGGGGATAAATTGAGTAGTGTAATTCTGAAAACCTCCAAATCCGTACCCAATAGTTTTTCAATATAATGAAATATAAAATATCATACTGTAAAGCTTTTTTTGGTAACACTCATTAGAACTGTCAAATCTTAAGTGTCAACTTTAAATGTCACGATCAGCTGATTATTATTTACAACACTAATCGCCCTTAAGTAAAAAAAGTATTAAATGTCAAAGATATAGAGTTGAAAATAATAAACTAGGAACTTAAAATTTATGTCAAAATTGATACATCGAACTTTGGACTTTTGTTTATTCGAAAATCAAGAGCCACACATCAACACTCAACAGTACTGGTTATCTTTTCATTTGTTCTTCACGTAAATTCTTTTGTTTTATTTAATCTTAATTGTATTTTAACTACATCATGGCATTAACCAGGACACTACTTATAAGGCCGGGTAAATCATCCCTTGGTAAGTTGACCTAAATATTTAAAAAGTGTTTTCAACTCTATGACAGCAATGAATTCTTAAAATACTGTATTAAGTATTTTTTTTTAGTTTATTGGATGAAAAGAAATAGAAAAGATTTTAAATAATTTACCATCAAAAAACCACTAACCCTTGCACAGGTGCTAAAAAGTGGTTTACTCCTTTTCAGTCACATTGAAGATTTTGGCTTTCTATATATCAATCACCCAATGAAATATGTCATATATGGTTAATGTAATTTTAATTTTATTTGATGTTAGATTTACATTCAAATATTGTCTCTCTACTCTACTTTACTCAGAACATGTATGAATCTAATTTGAAAACTGGCAATCTAGTAAGCAGTGTTATAAGCATAGTATATTTATAAGAAATAGAATTGCAAGTATTAAAATGTAGATGATACACAATCATTGTTGGTACTCATTGATTAAAAAAAAGGTATTCAACTTAATTTTGGAGAATAAATCTTATATTGTCAAAGATTTTCTTGCAGAAAAGAATAAATAAAAATGTATTTCTAATATGAGTTTGTTTTGCCATTCCTTCTCCTGTCTGGCTAGGTTTGGAAATTATGGTAGTTAATGGTAGATTTTAAAATTGTTTGTATTTATAAATATTCATGTATTGATAAAAAACAGTGTGGAAATAGTAAATTAATAATTAAAATTACTGATTTGATTAAAACCTATTAAAATATTTGCACACCACAAGTTGGTAGAATTTGTTGGAACGCTTAAATAATTTTGTAACGTCTTTGTAACACTCATATTCCGCAAATAATTTTTTTTTTCTTTTCAAAAATAATAATACTTTCAGGTGTTCTCTCCAGGCTGTTTTCATCGAATACAGATTTGTCTGAATATGATACTCTAGCGGTATCTGTTCCCAAGAAAAATGTCTACCATGTGCAATTAAATCGTCCTGAGAAGATTAATACAATTACACACACTATGTGGAAGTATGTTTTGCATCCTTTGTTTATTTAGTATATTTTTGTAATGTTACAAATCAATTTTAAGGTAGTATTCTAAACATGAAGCTAACTGAGCTGCCTGGGATAACCACAAAATCATCTATATGTTGATTCACTATGGCCTAAACTATAAGTAAATAAATAAACAAATATCCCTAGACAAGTTGAATCTAACCCCAAAGTAGGCAAATTATACGCTTGTGTTATGGGTGCTAGTCAATGATTTTAATACTATAATAAGAACACCTAGACCCGGAAATGCAGACATCTAAAAGTTCATCACACAAATGCCTGCCCCGTTGGATGTCGAAAACGACCCTGGTTTGTTTGTGTAGTTCGCGGTCAAATTAGTAGCCAAACGCAATATTTAACCAGAAATAAAATTTTTACTGATTGAGCTCAAAGTTTACTTAATTAAATTACCGCCTTAGTAACAACAATCTATTCTTTTTATTTTAAGAACTCTTTTTAAAAAATGTTTGAATTCAATCCTAAGTACAACCAATTAAAAATATATCAAAACATATCTGTAGAGAGAGAACATAGCCTTATTTTGTCTCTAATATTTTAACTCCTTATCTGGAGAAAGCAGATTTGTAAAAAATAGTATCCATCTTTAAAACACCAGATTTATGAAGTTTACATTTGTCTAGTTATAATTGACACTAAAACATTAACATCTTTAGTGTCCATAGATGGTGCATATTCTCTAACTTAATGAAAAATATGCACTTGTTAATCCTCTTATTTAATTTTTTTTTTAAATTTATCAATAATACTGCAACTTTTTCAAGTTTGCCATATTATTAATAAATTAACAGCTATTTGTTTCAAATCATATTTTCTATGATTTCAGGGAATTCAGAGCTTGTTTCGATACATTGAGTAATTTACCACAATGTCGAGTGATAGTTTTATCTGCAAACGGAAAACATTTTACTGGAGGTAATTTTTTTTTTATGTTATAGGAAGGCAAACAAGAAGACGGATTTCCTGATGGTAAGAAATTCACGCCGCCTAGAGACACCAAAGATGGTAGTGGTGCGTTGCCAACCTGAGGTCAGAATGTTAGGCCTCGAGCAAAAGTAAGTTTGCCGGCTACCTTACCCTCCAAACCGGAACAAGTTTACTTTAATAACTTTAATTATAACCACATTCTAATGTTTACTTCTATAAATATATACTTTAAGTGGTTTGTAAAAATACCTCTTTCACTGACGAGCTATGTTGAACCTAGTACAAGGCATTAAGTCACCACCATAGTATTTTTTTATGTGTGAAAAACACGGCTCATCTAATGGTAAGAGATAACCATGGTCTATAGACACCATAGGTGTTACAGGTGCGTCGCAGTCCTGTTAGGCCTATTTCGCAAGTCTACCTACTTTACCCTCCAGGCCGGAACATGACAGAGTCATTATGGTGGCAGGAATAGGTAGGACGGTGGATCCCTACCAAGGCAAGTTGCTGCACAGCACTCGACCAGTGATCTTATTTTAACCAACCTATATTTTAACCGGCCTCTTACGAGCTGCCTGGCAGAGAGGCAGATTGTCTATTCTACTCAGCAGACCAGGACCTTAGACAATGTAATTTACTAATCTCTGCCCGGACCAAAAGGAAATAAACAAAAAATTAAAAAAAGGAGGAAAACATTTAACAAAATCAATTTTTTTAACAGCCAAAAGGAATCAATTAAAATAAATCTTTTTTTAATGACTAATGTGTTGCTAACCTTGCGGTTTTTGTAACTTCCCCGGACTATTAAACAAATCTAAAAAGACTGCTGCCATGTAGCTTATTATGTATTTTTTTTGAGAAAAATTTATTGCCAGTGTTTCTGTAGAAATGCGCAGTCTAAATTTTATGTTTAGGTGTCTTATATTATTTTATGTACATACATTTAAGATTTATGTTGGAACAAAAAAATAAAAACATTAATACCCGTTTTTGCTTGTTGTATAAAAATCATTTTTTTGGCTTATCTAAGCTGATAACAATTCAAAGTCCACTTAGCTTATTTTTTGAATTTGTTAAAGATCTTATTTGTTTGGCATATCTAAGCTGATAAAATCAATTCAAAGTCCACTTAGCCTATTTTTTGAATTTGTTAAAAAGATGTGTATATTAATAATTAATTTGTGAATTTTTTACCTAAACTTGCACATTAGGTTATATTTATTATAGGATTATTATATTTTATTTATTTGTTGTAAGTATAGCTATAGTTAATTGTTTTTTTTTTTGTACACGATGCCTTCCGTTTTATTTTCACAGCTTCCTTTTTTTTTGGGTTGGCTGGAAGAAATTTCTTTAGTTAGAGATAAGCTCGCCTTTTGTGCATTTTTAACTTCTCGTGTATTTTGTGTATTTTTGTTTTTTTGTGTGCAATAAAGTGTTAAATAAATAAATTAGGCTATCGCGATAAACGTGACAGGTGTTATCCTCTACATCTATGGTGTCCATAAGCAATGATTGTCTTTTACCACCAAGAGATCTGTGTGCTTTCAGTACATAGTATAAAACAAAGTCGCGTTCTCTGTCCCTTTCAAACTACATAACGGATTTAAATGCGGTGTTTTTAAATAGATAAGCCGATGCGGACCGCTAGTATTACATAAAAAAAAACTTTATTAATTTTAAAATGAGTCAAAATGTAATGTAATATACCTAACTTGTAACAAAATAATGTAACTTATTATTTTTTTAAACAACTGTTTGCTTCTGTTGAGCTGCTGTGATCTCTGGAAAACTCAAAACAGATTATTCTTATTTATTGGAAGACTAATACTAGTGTAGTCCTTTTACTAAGAACAATTTTCTTCTACCCCAAGTTTTACACATTATCTCTGTGTTTTTGAACGAGCGAAAGTAGCAAATGGAGGTCTCTGTATTCAGATGGGTTTGCTGTCGTATATTTTTTTGTGATAATGGAAGGCAAACAAGTAGACGGATTTCCTGATGGTAAGAAATTCATGTCGCTTAGAGACACCAAAGGTGGTAATGGTGCGTTGCCAACCTGAGGCCGGGATCTCAAAGCAAGCAAAAGTAGGTTTACCGCCTACTTTACCCTTTACTACCACACGGCAACGGCAAGCATTGGACGCTATGGAGACAGGAATAGGTAAGGCGGTGGTATCAATCCAGGCGAGTCGCTGCGAAACTCTATTACCTAGTAAGATGGCACGGTGAATTATGCTCGCCTTTTACGAGCTACCTGGCAGGAAGGCAGATGGTCTTTTGTACAAAGGAGCCCGGACCAACACGGGGTTTCTATGTTTGTTCTTCGAAAACTGAAGTGGTTTTGATTCGATCTTAATAAATTTTGATAGGGTGTATATACTCGTATGTTCAGATTTTTAGTTCAAACACGGCTGCGACTTTTTAGTGCTAAGGTATCCTAAGTGGTTTAAGGGTGAAAAATAACTTTGGAACAATTATTTCGTGTATGTTATCAAATGAAAAGGCTTTCTTTTTTACTTAGGCATTTTAAGTCTGTTTTTTATTTTTCTGTTGTACGTATTTTTTGAATAATAGACAAAAAAGGTATATTTTATATCTATTTATGTTACGGTAAAACTTCGTTAACATGTCTAAGAAATTGTGAATGATGGAATGTTTTAAATGTTAAAGGATGTATTGGATGCTCGTGAAATCTCATTTTAGGACACTAGCTTATTTATTTTTTGTTGTCGGTGCTTTGTAAAGGTTCTATTTAAATGCCTGAACGAATACTACTTTAAAGTACTGTAACAGTCTTTTAAATAAAACTTGCACTTCTTCAAATTACACATTTAATGGGCATTGTCTACAAGAACACAACTTGCCTCGTTGAAAGCACAGATTAATTATATGTATATGTACTACTAGTTAAAAGTACTGAACAGAGTGCACCCTAAATTTGGTTTCCAACCGTTGTGTGCAGGACAGTATTGCCATACCAAGTATTTAAAAATCCACAATCCATGAAAAAAAAGTTTAAGAACATTCCCAAAATATTTAAAATTATCATACACTGAAGTCCATGCAGGTCACAGCTTCCAACCATCTTCTCTATTTTTAGTTGTATTAAACTCTAGTATTGATGAAACTTTTTCAACTTACAGGTATCGATTTTCAAAGCCTTCTAGAACAAGAGAGCCTATCCCATGACATTAATGATATAGCACGAAAAGTGAGATTCTTTGAGAAAATGATAGCCTTGTATCAGGTAAGTCATCCACATATATACATAACAGGGTAAACAGACCTTTTTTTATTTTGTTTTCGTTGGGAAATTCTCACGGATACGTGCCGCCACTTTCGGAGGAAGTGACGGGTTATATCGGACTCTTGCCGACCCACTGTGCCTACCCCTTCGCCAGGTACCGGAGCTGCGGGAACGCTTTCGCACACATCTACAGCCATAGCGACGCCAGATCTCTCGATCTCCGTCAGACAGCCCCTATCAACCGGGGGCTGCATATGGTCATAAGAAGTAGTAGTAGAGTAATGCACGGAGACGTAGCGTGCACCACTAGGGGTCCCAGTGGCGACAGGCACCCCCGTACCGGTTGCAACCCCATCTCGACCGAATGGACAAGATGGAAAGCCCACCCCCTCCTCCTCGGGTCTAAACGTTGCCAACCCACACGGACCAAATTTCCTACCAACCTGTGTCCGCTCCTCGTGTCCCCTCTCGGGCAGAGATGAGAGAGGGGTACTGACGAGCGGCTTCCCGGGTCCAATTAGTTTCACCGAGGCCCCGGCTCCACCCCGGTTACTCAGCCTGCCACGACAAGACTTGGACCCTTTTGGGGGAGGGTACGCAGATCTGCCAAGCTTCCGTTACCTATTACTTTCCCCTCGTTTTTTTTATCACTTACATAGACGCTGTATTCAGGTAGAGGAAGTTTTTCGACCATTCGTCCAGAATAGCACCATTGTCTAAACCCCCCTCAGACTAACAACGCACAATTACCACTATTGGTGTTACTCTGGGCGGCGTAAATTTCCTATCATCAGGAAATCCGTCTGCTTCCTTGCCTTTCAATATCATAAAAAAAACTATTCCCCAACCGTTCAATGCTCGTTACTATTAATCGGTTGTGCTGTTGTTGTGTAGAGTATCTTCACGCCCGTATCGTCTAAGAGTTGGCAGAGGTTCAACCAGAACATTCACAACTAGCCGAAGAAACTAAGTCCTAAAATACAATAGATGGCAATCCCGGGAGACGTGATATTTAATATAAAATTGAAAAAAACATATTTCTCTTTCTTGTTCGACCCGGGGATCGAACTCCTCAAGGAGTCAAGTTCAACGCCGGACCAATAGACCTCAGAGACGATTTCTATAGCCTGCTCCTACGTTCCTGGTAACATAGCTGGGGTGAAGTCTTTAATTAGAAGCTAAGTCAGAGTTTAATAATTTAATCTATAAGATCCGCTTGCAATTTTCTAGATTAAAGTTAATAAGTAAGTAAGTAAGTATCTTCACGCCCACATCCCCGAAGAGGTAGGCAGAGGTACAACCACGGCACCCACGACTAGCCAAAGACACTAAGTCCCACAATGTGATAGGTGGCGTGCCTATTGCCAACCGGGCGTTAATAATGAGTTAAACTGTGAAATGTGAAGCGATTCAGCCCAAGTTAGAAGCTGAGTTAAATATTTTACCTGGAAAGTGCAAGTGGCCCTTATTATATTTAATGTTAGTATCATGTATCAATAGTCGATCTATCCATAACCAGATGTTAAAATACTTTCTAAAGTATTTTAACATACATACATATCTTCACGCCAAGTCCCTTACGGGGTAGGCAGAGAGTATCGAGTGCCAGACCTCACGATCCTGACAAACCTGTCTTGCTTCCTTCACATTCATTACCCTTTTCATACACACACGCCGGTTTCGGAGACTCTTGACACCACCCTCGGATAATATCCGATTGATCTGGTCATGAAATGTCAGCCTTGGTCTCCCCGGGTACCTACATCCATCCACATACGCATTGTGTATCTGCTTTGTCAATCTTTCATCTGTTATTCTTTCCACATGACCGATTCAGCGGAGCACGCCCTTTCGCATTTTAACACCAAGTATTTTAACATCTTATTAAAGTGTTAATAACCTGACACACTTACACCACACCTTACTAAAGTAGTTTAACATCTAAGTAGTTTTTTCGATTCAATATGCACAAATAGATAATATCTTTGCATGACTTTAAACTACAGTTAAGAAAGCCTAACCTAGGGGTATTATTAAAGAGAAAATTTCTTTAGCTGAATTGCGCACTTTTTTTGGAATGGGTAAAAACTTCTAAACTCGCGTCAGGACACGTGACGTGATCGAAAATTTGTAATACGGGTGATTGCGCGTATGTTCGTGTTGTCATGTTTGTGTACGATAGCGCAATAAATGAATATTGTATTCTACCACATAAATGATAGTACTTTCATACTGATAATTAAAGCAATTCGTTCAAAATTATTCCCTAACCATTTCAAAATACCAAAAATGCACAACGTTAATATTCAAGTTTTTACTTGTGCCGGCACTCCCGGAGTGCAACCCGTCGTTTTTTATTTATCAGTAGCTGTTGACCGAGTGGTTTATGTTCCCACATTAACATTTTTCGGGATAGAAACTATCCTATGTGTTAATCCAAGTTATCCTCTATACACCCTGACTTTTTAATCACCATCCAAATTTTAATATGTTGATCTTAAGTGAAAATAATTAAATACGTGTTTTTTCTTTTATTATCCCTCAATACTGAAATATTAAGATATGACATCGCAAAGTCGTCTACAAAATATTGATGTTTATAGGCAGCGCGCGCTCCGTACCTACGCGCTGAGTGCTCTGACATGCTACATAGCTACCTGCTAGATACCTATATTTTTTCATAAATGGACTATTTTATAGATACTTTGTGCCTAGAAAAAATTTGGATGGTGATAAAAAAATCTTGCTGTATGTGTGCCAAAATCAAGTAACAAAAAAAACATGCAAACTTTCGCATCTATAATATTAATAGGTTATGATTTTAGTACCTTCCTGACCCCCTCTCCTATCCAAATTCATGTATAG
>NJDD01003312.1:39150-50740 GCA_002245505.1 Calephelis nemesis | reverse complement strand
CTGCATGCGTGCATGCATATCGTGTTAAAATTTGAGCTTTAGCAACCTACCAGCTATTATACCAACCTGCGATACTCTTTGTACGAGTACTTACCTAAACCAAAATTTACTCGGATACGTTGTTCTACCATATTATATTATAACATCTAGTGATATGTGCTTAGCAACTTAATCTTCCTATTCCATGGTAATTTTAGTTACACAAAGGCAGTTTTAGGGCGATGCTTCCAAGAAAAGACAACCTTCGAGTGAATGAGATAATTCCTTTAATTGGAACTAAAGTTCGGACGTAATCTATATATATATATATGTAAAGAAAATTATAATTCTCTTTCGAATTCTCATTATTCAAATTGAGAAAAAGAATAAATTATGGTCTGTCAAAAAATATGGCGTTTCGTGTCATTAAAGTATGTAAAACTTCTAAAAATTATTTAAAAGGATTATTAATAAAGAAACAGACATCGTAGCTAAACATTAAATGTCGTTTCTTTTTTTTTACAGGTATGTAAAGATTTCTTGATAAAAAAATATTTCATATAAAAATTGTTAATTCTGTTGTTTCAGTGAAATAAACGTAATAAATCTTTTTTTTTTACAGAGAAACGCAATTGTGTTTTTATTGACGGTGTCGAATAAGTCGCAATATATCATAAAAAAACCTTATATATATATAAAAGAAAGTCGGGTCTGTTACAACACTTATAACTCGAGATCTGCTGAACCAATTTTCATGGTTTTTGATTCATTGGTTTAGTCGCCGCCCCGAATATTAGAATACACCTTAAAAACAAAAAAAATATGAAAGATGAATCAGTCGTGATAGTTAACCGATTAGGCTGAAAATTGATGGGGAGATAGCTTAGAACCGGAAGAAGGATATGGAATACATTTCATCACTTACAACAGAGAGAAAACTAGGAAAAACGACATTTTAATTTTTCCTGTCCAAACTGAACAGGTGGAACGAAGTTCGCCGAAACAGCTAGTGGTAATATGATTTAGAGTTAAAGGTTCTTTTTTTTATTGACGACAGGTGGCAGCGACTTTAACGGCGACACAACATCTGCGACCGCACTCGCACCCGCTAACGAGTACTACATACACGGGAAACGCATCAGCGATAATATGGTCAGTGTATATCTTATACCTTTAAACGAGCAATTCTTGTATATGTATAATTGGAATCTCGGAATCGGCTCCAACGATTTTCATGAAATTTAGTATATAGGGGGTTTCGGGGGCAATAAATCGATCTAGCTAGGAATCATTTTTAGAAAATGTCATATTCGTGTTTTATTGTTGTCGTTAAGTAACGAAGTCCGTTGTTAAGTAACGAAGTCAATGATTGTTTGCTTTGAGGTTAGACTTTTTAAATTTTCGTACTTAAATACATACAATTTCCAAAAAACACAATTTATAAAAAAAACAAAAAAAATACCGAGCAAAGCTCGGTCATCCAGGTACTATATATTATACGATTATATGAAGGCACAGGAAGCATTTTTTAAAAAAAAAAAACAGGAAGCATCGCAAAAGTTTTGAGCTTTTGCGTTGGGTTGAAGAAATATTAGAGGGTCGGTTATTCTGCTGGGCTACTTTGCTGAAAGCTCGTAAAAGGCGAGTATAGGCTTTCCGTCACTAACACCGTGACATCTGACTAGGTCGTAGAGTTTCGCAGTGACTAAATGGTGATGAGGGCCTACGTTTTATAACCGACTTCAAAATAGGACAAAGTTATATGTTCAACCCCTTTATTATTGGAATTTAATTTATTTCCGTTTTTGTATATTAATCGATTGCTCAGTCATTTCTTAACAGATTTACTGTACATCTTTACTGTACTTTACTGTAATTTTACTGTACATCAAAAAGTTTGTGCTAAAGGCCAACTGAGTGGTTATCTGTTTTATCTGTCAATGTAACAAAAGATTGGCATATGTAGTGTTTTTGATTTGTGTTTTCTATTTAAAAAAAAAACACTTCCGTTTCCAGGTTGTCCTAGAATGCACTATAAAGAAGGACTTCCAATACAACAAGGTAATGCCAACCTTCCACCACTGGGTGACCGACGAAAAGAGGTTCGGCCTTACCTTCCAAACCGCCGCTGATGCAAGAGCCTTCGACAAGGGCGTTCGGACCGCTATCGAGGAACTGCTAGACGGTAAGCTGCTTAAGGTATTATGGAAAGACCGTTCTAGAAACCCTGGTAACGAAAGAACGTCTGCAATCATATTTGGTTCTGATGCACAGCAACCTCGATATAACGAAACAAAGGACATTTAAAAAATATTTCTTATATATTTAAAATTTTAAGAAATAAAATATTTCGCCCCAGACAGGATTTGAAGCTGTACCCTTCTGTTAAAGCGTGTAGTCTTGTCCTATAGACACACATTTCTGAGTACCTACTAAATGAGTACATCGTTATAGATGAAATTCACATTTATAATGGCCATAACTTTCGTTTCTCTAAACCAGAGGTTCCCAAATTCTTTTCGTCTAACGCCCACTTTAAAAGTCAGTTCGCTTGTAGCGCCCCCTTCTTTTTTTTATTTTAAAAACGTCAATAACGCGTAAGTCTCACTAGTAATTAAATTAAAACTACATTCTAAACTAGAGAGGTTAAAAATAATGCTAGTTGATAATGTCAAATCTGTCTTATACAAAACCATTATCCTATTTTATCGTAGAAGTTATATTTCTACAGTAAGTAGTATATGAATATGGATGTTGTGTAGCCTGAAGATTTTAATTTTGGTGAATATTAAAATATAAAGTAGTCTGAGTTTCAAGTCACCCATCGCCACTTATATACGCGTCGTTAGTTAAAATGATCGAATTAGTTTAATGTTTGGTAATAGAGGTTATGAATATCTATGATACGTTTTAAATAGTTGAAACATGTTTATTAATCTTAAATATGAACTGAAAAACTTAAGCTTACATTTTTGGTAAATTAAGAAAATGATATGTGATAGGGAATGTTAGGTAATGTTAGGTAAAAATTAAATTTTGATAAAATTTGTTAAATTGAGGTAAACTAATATGTTATGTTTAAATTTAGCAATGGAAAATTAATTTTGTAAAGGTTTACTTTGTTAAACTTTGTTAAGTTTTACCGTCTTCTCGAAATCCTTTTGAGAAACTACTATCTTGTAAAGAAAAAAATGTCAAGCTAGTTTATTGCATATTAATATAATTTTGCCAGTTTACGTGGATTAGACTCGTATGAAGAAAATAAAATGAAGATATAATTCTGTTATGTACCAACTAAACTAATATACATGTGTGCTATCTTTTTCACATGAAACAAAAACAAAAGAGGTGTGGAACATCTTAGATATGTCAGATTAGTCCTCACATGTTTAAACTGACGTTGTAATCGACGTTTTACGAGAAATAGATTATAAGTTTTTTTTTATGATATTGGAAGGCAAACAAGCAGACAGATTTCCTGATGGTAAGAAATTTCCGCCGCCTAGAGACACCAAAGGTGGTAATGGTGCGTTGCCAACCTGAGGCCGGGATGTTAGGCCTTGAGCAAAAATTAGTATACCGACTACCTTACCCTCCGAACCGGAACACGTCACGACGTTGTGGCGGCAGGAATAGGTAAGGCGGTGGTACCAATCCGGGCGAGTCGGTGCTAAACTCTACCACCTAGTCAGATGTCACGGTTTTAGTGACAGTAAGCCTTTGCTCGCCTTTTACGAGCTGCCTGCCAGGAAGGCAGATGGTATATTCTTCAAAGGAGCCCGGACTAACATGTTGTTTTACAAACTAATCTGACAGCACCAAACATGTTTTGTCTCTTTCTATTAATTTTGTTACAAAAAGCTAGCGATTACTTAATATGAGATTATTGAGTGACAAATTGCAAAGTGCAAATTAGCACCATAAAAAGAAAAGATTTTCTTGTAATTATTAAATCAGTTTTTTTTAACTTCTATCGCAATAATATAACTAATAAAACATAAACTTGCCCGGGACTGTATCGCATTGTGGGCGTCAATAAGTGTATTATCTTCTAATATATAAAATTCTCGTGTCACGGTGTTCGTGATTGAATTCCTCACATACGGCTCTGCTGATTTTCGTGAAATTTTGTGAGCATATTGAGTAGGTCTGTGAATCGGCCAACATCCATTTTTCATACCCCTAAGTGACAAGGGTAACTCATCCTAAATTTTTTACTAAAACCACATAAAAAGATAGCAGAACAACGTCAGCTAGTAATATATTATGATATATCGCATAAATAAATGAAATTAAATGGTATATACCAGGTAGGCGATAGGATTATTATATAGGTACATTGTGGGACTTAGTATTGTAGGATAGTTGTGACTTTTAACTTTTTAAGTTTCAATAAGATTAGTAATTTATTGGCAATCATTTAATAAGTGCGAACATAGCAATAGTTTAGAAAACCGTCACTTTTTTAGGTAATACTATGTCTGGACATAGCTTTACCCTTGTACACTTTAATGTCTACATGAACTAATTTATCTAATGTGCTTTCTTTGCTTCCTCTCTACCGTATACTGGATTCCTACACGGTAAGTTGTATTTTGGGACAAATTACATTAATAGATTTAAACCCAAAGTAAACATACATGTCTGTATTTCTTGGTCATATATCAAATGTGTACCCATATCTTTTTAAATTCATACACTTGAAAGTATCGTCTTTAGTCTTTAAGAAACACATAATTTGTTTATTTTGGGTTTAAATCAATTTGTTTGTTATAAAAACAATAGGAATGTTTAATTAAAATATTAACAAAAGCTATTATATATCATTCATTTCTTCTGGACATTTAATGCCTTTCGTCGTGATAAGTACAAATAGCGTGATTATAGAAAAAAATAAAAAGCTAGATTTTAGACCGTCTGTGTTGATCGCCTCTGATGTCTAGCGCTCCAAGTGTTGAACTTAACTTAATGAGGTCCCAGGTTCGGTTCCCGGGTCGGGCAACGAAAAGAAGTGTTTTTTTCCAATTTCCTATTAAAATGTTGATTGGGATTTGCTGTGCCTGGTTGGCTATAGGCTTGCCACTTTTCACATTGTGGGACTTAGTGTCTTCGGCTAATTGTGGGCGCTCTGTTTAGCCTCTACCTAACACTTCGGGGATATGGGCATGAAGATACTTTTTTTAGACCCATAGAAACTTGCAATTTTAGTGTCAATATACCGGCTGTTCTACTTGTCTATTTGGTAACTTTGTGGCTTTATAATGCTTAGCGGAGAACAGTCTGCAACAGTCACCCGAGTTGGTACCACCTGTACTTTTTCCTCCCATCATCATCAACAGCATCATCAAAGCTCGCCATTGCCGACATTCGCTTTGGAGGGTGGTAGTAAGTATAGTTGGTAGACTTGCAAACGTGGCCTAAAAACTACAATAAATTGTGACTCTTATAACATCTGTGGTGTCTATAGTGGGCGGTTGATTCTTACTATAAACTGTTTTCCGGTTTGTTCACAATGTTATAACATAAATAATCACACCGCTATGTTCCCTTGCCTCAGGTCTGGGTGGGGCGTGGCCATCACTTCACGCGTACAAAAAATACAATCCAGCTCCCAAAGACGACGACGAGGAACACAACATATTTGAAGTGAGTACTTTTAGTATAATGAAACTTGATTGACTAAAAAATGGTGAAAACAAGATGGCCGCCATACATAATTAAAGAGATAATTTAATTAATACTTTATCCCACCAAAAACATAAATGTAAAAAAGGAGAGCCAAGTTCAATACAGAAATTACGCTTGGCTGTGAACTCCGCCGCAAAAAGAATGGAAATCTTAATGTTTGCCAAGTTCTATGCAAAATCCAAATACTTATTTATAGGAACAAAATAACATTATGATCAAGTATGAAACTCTATTTCTTTGCTTTATTCGATAACTATAACAAATGTTGTTATTTCAAAATAAGAGATCTAATAGTAGGTTAGATTTAACTTGGCCAGTTTTCATTACATCAGTTATTTCATAACAATATATATTATAAAAACTATTTTTGAACTTTTTTTATTTTTCGACTTTTTCCTAAGTTTATACATAATTACTGAGCTGGATTCCAAATTTCATCCTTCTAGGTCATCTGGAAGTAGGTTAGGTTTAGCTACTATAGGTATGTCAGTCAGTCAGTAAGTAGGTACTAAAATTTACGACTTTTAGACCTACATATTTTTATAACCGTTTGAGCTAGCTTTATGAAATTTGAGATTCTTGATATCCTCACTTAGTTTTATGTATTTACGTTAAATAGATTTTAAGTTATAAAAGGGTCAAAAGTGGCACCAAGTGGTTCGTGTAAAATTACACTCGGCGCTGGCTAGCCAGTTCTTTGCTTGAACTTGGCTTGACACCCTGTCACGTGTCTAGATCAGCAAATTGCATATTGGCACATTATTTCTTTTATGGTTTTCGTCTGTTCGTTAAGCGTTGGTTTATACTTTCTACTGATTGCTAGAGTACTAAACTATTTTTTTTATAAACTATGTGGTCAGTTGATATTTCTCCCCAGATTCGAGGAGATTTTTCGTAACTTTTTTTATAAATCTTGTATAGTTTAATATACTAGATGTCATTTAGCATTAAGACTACCTTTGAACAATGCAAAGAATTAGTATGTCACGACTTAAGACAGTTTTAGGGCACATTTTATATAAAATCAAATAATTCGTTACAATGTTTTAATCCAATCATTTTCTTCCAGTGCCTGAATCTGCCGGCGGAATCCCGTTCGTCGTCTTCGGAAACGTCGTTAGCCAGCCGCAGTCGGCTAACTCAGCTGCAGACTCCCATACTGGCTGCTATCAACCTGCCCACCCAGCATTCACAACATCCGCTTGCTGGTACGATAGAATTAACAATTTGCCTTAATTATAATCCTGGCAATGTAATTGAACAGCATCGACAGCTCAAATTTAAATGGCAGATAGTTAAAAATTCAATTTACTGTAAAATGTTTGCAAGATTTTATTGTACTTCAGTAGGTATAAATATTGCCACAATTTGTACAAATGCTTACCTTTATACTATACTAGCTGCGCCCCGCGGTTTCACCCGCGTAAGTCCCAATCCCGCGGGAACTCCGGGATAAAAAGTAGCCTATATGTTATTCTGGGTCTTCAGCTACCTACATACCAAATTTCATCGTAATCGGCTTTGTAGTTTTTGCGTGAAAGAGTAACAAACATCCATACATACAAACTTTCGCATTTATAATATTAATAGGATTATTAGCCACTGTTACTCTGTGTCATCAGAAGTAGAAGAACTCATTTGAATATTGTTTAATTTTTTTTTATGATATTGGAAGGCAAACAAGCAGACGGATTTCCTGGTGTTAAGAAATTTACGTCGCCTAGAGACACCAAAGGTGGTAATGGTGCGTTGCCAACCTTAGGCCGGGATGTTAGGCCTCGAGCAAAAGTAAGTTAACCGGCTACCTTACCCTCCGATCCGGAACACGTCATGACGTTATGGCGGTAGGAATAGGTAAGGCGGTGGCACCAATCCGGTCGAGTCGCTGCTAAACTCTGCCACCTAGTCAGATGTCACGGTGTTAGTGACGGTGAGTCTATGCTCGTCTTTTACGAGCTGCCTGGCAGGAAGGCAGATGGTCTATTCTACAAAGGAGCCCGGACCAACACGGGGAAACATTATTTCTTTGTCCTTTACTGGAAGTTATTTCGACAAATAATTGTAGAGCTATCACAGTATTATAAGAAACGCGCAGCCTCGAAATATTAATAGTTAATTATTTTTAGACATCATTTTAAAATGCAAATACTCAAGAGATTTTTCTAAATTATTTTTAGACATCATTTTAAAATGCAAATACTCAAGAGATTTTTCTAAATTATTTTTAGACATCATTTTAAAATGCAAATACTCAAGAGATTTTTCTAGTTGCGCTTTCTCAATCCTCAAGTGAATCCGTGGTGGTGGTGGTGGTGGTGGTAATCCATTAACTGGTATTGTTTTTTTTGCCACCGACAACGTGACCGTGACTGGTGTTAATTTTGACTGTTTTTTTATTGTATTTTTAAAATCAAATATTTAAAAGTATCTTTACTTCCACATCCTCGAAGGGGTAGGCGGAGTCACAACCAGGGCACCCACGACTAGCCGAAGATAATAAGTCCCACAATGTGATAGGTGGCAAGCCTATCGCCAACCGGGCACGTATCCTATCCCGATTAACATTTTTTTTATTATTAGAAAATTGGAAAACTCAATTTTCTTTTTGTTGCTTGACCCTGGACCTCATGCAGTCAAGTCCAACAACTGAACCGCTAGACCACAGAGGTATTTATTAGGTTTAAGTTCATTTTGTATTTTGTACGATCGAGTACAACAATCGAATAACTACTTTCGGCGCAAGTTCAAAAAAGTACTTGAAAAAATACCCAAACACGGAAATACAGACAATTAAATGTTCATCACACAAATATCTGCCCTCGCCGGGAGTAGAACCCGAAGTCTTGGGTTGGGTCGGCGGCGTTAGGCTTCTACGCTAACCCCCAAACCAAAGAGGCGGTCAACAATTGTAAATTTTTATTGCAAATTTCAGATTCTATAAAGCAGTATGAAGCTCAGTATGAGGATAAGATCGAAGACTCTGATCCTGATCGCTGTCCGTACGTTCATCTCTCTGCGGTTAGTTTTAATTTTTTAATAGTTTGTTCACAATATTATTGCTTTTTTTTTATGTTATAGGAAGGCAAACAAGCAGACGGATTTCCTGATGGTAAGAAATTCACGCCGCCTAGAGACACCAAACATAGTAATGGTGCGTTGCCAACCTGAGGTCAAGATGTTAGGCCTCAAGCAAAAGTAAGTTACCGGCTACCTTACCCTCCGAACCGGAAGACGTCATGACGTTATGGCGGCAGGAATAGGTAAGGCGGTGGTACCAATCCGGGTGATTCGATGCGAAACTCTACCACCTAGTCAGATGTCAAGGTGTTAGTGATGGTAAGCCTATGCTCGCCTTTTACGAGCTGTCTGGCAAGGAAGGCAGATGGTCTATTCTGCAAAGGAGCCCGGACCAACACGGGGACTGCTTACAGAAATATAGTCTGTAACGATTATAAAAAAAGCATAAGGAAGTTATCCTTATCACGTCATGCTGAAATACTACTTTGCACCATTTATATAGTAATAATACTAGCTGACCCAACAGACGTTGTTCTGCCATACGTTTATTGTGATTTTAGCAAAAAAATTGGGGTGGGGTCACCCTTATCACTTAGGGGTATGAAAAATAGATGTTGGCCGATCCTCAAACCTGTTCAATATGCTCACAAAATTTCAAGAGAATCGGTTGAGCGGTTTCAGAGGAGTTCATTTACGCACACCGTGACACGAGAATTTTGTATATTAGATAAAAGTGTCTTGATGTATGTCCGAGATGAATTCGGCAACTACTGAACCGATATTGATCTAATCCCATTGATGTATTTATGTGTCCAACAAAGATAGGATAATTTTTATCCCTATACCACAATGGGGAGTCCATGGGGCGGGAGAACTAACTAATTTCGACATACATCCGTAGTTGAAAGAAACAGTTGGCTACTGTATGTTTAAATATCAGCATTCACTGTGCTCTGGTTGTTTTTTCATGAATTTGCTAGGTTTGTAAAAAAATGTTCTGACTAACTCCTACTTAAATGTAATAAGTTGCAAAAAATCGTTTTGGGAAGCTTTTCTACTGAACCTACTTTAGGAATAGTTGTAGCAAATCTTGTTCTAAACCTAACACCCGGGATGTCGCACCTATAACATCTATGGTGTCTATAGGTTGCGATTATCTTACCATCAGGAGACGTGTACATGTTCTCTGTCTTATTCCACAAAAATATCTATTTCCAGGTGCATGATTACACATACCCTCAAGTTGGTGCAGGAGGGGTGATCACTTCAGAGAAATCCTCTCCCAACACCAAGCCGCCGCTGCTGAAGAGGGATTCCGGTAAGTTAACTTTCATTTTATTTTTGAAGTGAAACTTCTTTATCGGGGTTGGAAAAAAATTTAGTGTAACATTTTTTCGTTACGCGCCGTCTTTTTTCTTATCCCTACCACGCGTGATTCGAAGTATACTTTCTCCAGCGGAGTAGGGATTGGCAATAAACTTTATTTAACCAATTTCTGTAAAGTTGCATATTATAGTAAATTATTTTTTGAAAAATAACGTCATAAAGAAGTTTCACTTCTTCACTTCTTACGAGTGTACGCTAGTACACGCACACATTTTTTTTTTAAAGACAAGTCTGGCCTGGGTATTTATTTTTTAAATGACTAAGGTCTGGCCTGAGGATCGAATCATAGGATCTCTTGCGGAAATCTACGTAATGTGTTCTAATTAAACCAACAATCACATTAAAAATATCTTGGTTGCCGGGGAGTTTGTTTCGCCTTTTCTTTCCCTGACTTTCCCTGGTTAGTTTTGATAACTTCCACAAGTTAAATTAATTACATATTTTTTTATTTATAAATAATTAAACTCGTAATAAATACAACTTAATAAATATCTAAGGGACTTGAATCCTCAGTAGCTCAATTGGTTAGAGCATTCGTCGGCTTGAGACGAAAGGTTACAGGTTCAAATCCTGTCTGGGGCGAAATTTTTTCTTTCTTTAAAATTTATAGAAATAAAAATTATTTGCTTAAAAGGTAAAGTAAATGTAATTAAATAATATTATTGGATTGATGTTGAAATATTAACACACCAAAATGCGGTAGAATATGTTGGTATACTTAAATATTTTTGTAACAACTTATCACATTTCCTGTAGCCTATACCATCTTAGAACAAATAAATAAATTGCAGTCTAGTAAAAAAGAGGTGATTTGGTGATACCATCACACGTTAATATTATAGGCAACGAAAAAGCGGATTTTTTAGCTAAGGTTGCAGCTTCCGACGGAGTAGACATAGCTGTTTCTCCCTACTTTATGGAAATTTTACCAACTGTTAAAAAGCACTGTCGTAGCATGTGAAGCGAATATTTCGATGAAAGATCAAAATTTAAAGGTATCTGGTACCGCACAATTCAAGCAGAACCAATGAATTACCCTTGGATCAATATCTGTTCCTTAAATAGAAGTTATACTGTTACTGCCTTAAGACTGCGTTCGGGACACATTCCATTGAATAGTTTTGGATTTTTAATGGGTAAAACACCATCTCCTAATTGCAACAAATGTGGAAAAATAGAAGATGTATATCACATATTAATGGAATGTGTTCGGAACAAGGATCGAAGGAAAGTTCTAGGTAAAGACCTGCAAAAATATTTTTTGGGCTGTTGGTGGTTGGATTCTAGCGGATCCGACATCGGATTCTGCTGGAATTCTGTACAAACTAGTTACACTAGGATTAAAAATTAGGGCTTGTGAATAGTGGATACGTGTTAGAGGACAGGACGTATTAGAGCGACGTAGTCCCGCAGCGACAAAGCTCTTTAAAATAGAATTTAAAACAAAAACTTATCACATATTCCACAATTTTATTTTAATAAAAAATTAATTTATTTAATTTCAATAAAAGCGTTGAAT
>NJDD01003312.1:0-22639 GCA_002245505.1 Calephelis nemesis | reverse complement strand
AAATAAATATATTTAGGTATAACTTTTAGGTGGGTATAACTCAATACTTATGACATTGGTAGATTATTTAATCCTATAAATGCGAAAGTTTGTATGTATGGATGTATGGATGTTTGTTACTCTTTCACGCAAAAACTACAAAGGCGATTACGATGAAATTTGGTATGTAGGTAGCTGAAGACCCAGAATAACATATAGGCTACTTTTTATCCCGGAGTTCCCGCGGGATTGGGATTTACGCGGGTAAAACCGCGGGGCGCAGCTAGTTAAAAATAAAGTATCCACGCTTGGTACACATTACGAGCATGTAAAGGTACAACCAGGGGGCTGATTATGTATCTCAGTGGCGAACTAACAATAGAAAAGTGTACATCAAATAGCTGTCAAATGACATGTTTTACATTTGCTATCTCCAGTGACCAACAGGAATACAATAGAGATAGCAAACACAAATGACGTCATCTAACAGATATTTGATGTACACTTTTCCATTTTGAGTTAGCCACTGAGATACATAATCAGCAACCGGCACAACTAGCTGAAAAAACTAAGTCCCATAATGTAATAGGTGACAAGCCTATCGCCAACCGGACACATATCCAGTGCCGGTCAACGTAGGACTGTTTTGAAAAGTTGAATAAAAATATTTTTTTTGTTTCCTGACTCGAGGATCGAAGCCGAGACATGAAGTCAAATACAACACCAGACCGCTAGACCGCATATCTAATTTACATATTCACTGACTTTCTAATCTATATACTTATTAATACGGGATCGGTGATCCCAAAACTTTGAACCCATTTTTACAAAAATTGCGCGAACGCAGCTGATCATCAAATTATAGTTTATATGTAGGAGAAGTGCAGAACGCTAACATTTTTCAATAATAATGCTTATAAAGTACATTAAATCAATAAATAAAACATTACCCACACTACAATGCATTTGACACACACAAACAAATATATTGATGGTAACGATAAAAGATCACAGATGGCACAGTAAAAAGTTTGGAAACAAAGTAGTTGGTCTTGAGAAATGAAGATGGCGTTCTTATCAACAAGATACTAAAATTCATTATGGTCGAATTTCGATAAACGGGCGACAACTTTTTTACACTTCTTTTAATAAAATTAACATGAATTATATAGGTACGTATTTTTCGTATTTCCACTATTCAATCTTTTATTTCTTCAATTTACCTATAGTATTTTTTATTAATATATATTTTTTTTACACAAATCTCACCTATTTCTGGAAGTGACTATGGCTTCGTAAACGGTGGAAGGTGTTAACCCTCGCACCGTATAGATGGCGCTGTGGATCGGACCTGAAAAATAAAGATGGTACTTGATGTCTTCTACAACCTTCATGCCATCTTCAACTGCAACAATAGCTTTATTTTTTTTATATTCGCGAGCAAGTAGGTCTTGTCACTATAACAACCGATAAAAAGAAACGTAGATTGAAAGGCCAAAAATTCAAATTTAAAAGTTAATAATAAAATTGCCTTTCAAATTCAAGTTATCTTGAAACCAGGGCCGTCTTAGGCAAAATGTTTACTATTAGGGCATATGAGTATTTATGTTTGCTTTATTATGAAAATAAATTAAAAAAATCTCTAAAACTAAATAAAACTTATAAAACTAAAACTTAGATTTAAAAAATATAACATTTTTAATTAAAATTTTATTTCATTTGAAAATACCCAGCGTAACTAAATAGATCTTCTAAATCAATTAAATTTCATTAATAAAATTATATGCGTTTCCATTATTCAAGTGTTGTTTTAGGGGCGCAAAAGTTCTTACCATCACTAGAATCTCCAGGTACAACGATTTTGCTCCACAGATTGGCCGGAGGTTCGGTGGTGAAGGCATCTGGTTCCGGTGTCGACAATCGACCATAATACGGACGAAGCCATAAGTTATACTCTATAAAAAAATGGTAGGGGTTTAAAGTAGAAACAAATTTGACATCGAAATTTTGAAGCAATTGACAGACATTTCACATTAAGATTCTAAATTGATCAGAAATCTCATTTATAAAAATTAATGTAACATACACAGAAGCATTGTGTAAGTTTGTTATTGGTTGTTGCGTACTGTTATACGGGCTCCGACGGGAGCTTTTTTAAAAAAAATATTTTATTTTAAACTGGAAGAGATGTAATTGACAAAAGACTTATATTAATTTACACTTGAATTTAACTGTATGAGAAATAAAGAAATAGAGCAGAATCGGAACCAGCGGATTTAGTAAGATCCTCTGGATGAGGACTGAGTGAAGACTGTCTGAGACTAACGAGAAGTGGTAGATATTGAAAGGAGATATGCTGGCTGCATGGAAAAAGGGAGTCTGAGTGGAGGAATGATGTGTAGGTGCTGGGAAAGTTATAAGGGGTACAGTACTAGGGTATAACAGTACACGTAAATTTCGCAATATGTAGCATCGCAAATCATGCCGAGTACTTCGAGTAAGACGGCACAAGTCTGTTTTAGGTGTTTTGCCGATATGATTGAATGAAATCAAGTATCAACATTACATAGGATTGGATACGTGTCAATTTGGCTACAGGTTTGCCACCAATCATATTGTAAACACACATACACATACACACACACACACAAACACAATCTCTCTCTATCTCTCTCTCAAACACACACACACACACACACGCATACATAGACTCACACACTCCTACACACACACTCACTCACATAAACACACACACACACACACTCACACTCAATTATCAAAACAGATTACTTAAATATCAAAGAGCTCACCTATGATGGTAGAATAGGAGTCTACTTCCCAGATGAGTGTGAACGTGGTGGACGTAGCCTTGTTGAATGCTTGGTCCACTTTGAATGAAGCTACGTTGGGAACACCTGGGAATTACAGTTTAATTTTAGAAAATAAGAATAACAAATGAAACAACATTTATTGAGATTTTCTTTGCTCGTCTTTCATCAAACTTTTAATTGATCCGCTATATTTGATAGTATTAGGATCACCATACGTCCCTCGCATGACTAACTGTCCTATCTCAGTTTAGACAATTTCTAGAAGCCACGCTTTTTCAGTTTGGTAATTTTAAGTTGAGTTTCTAGTTATACTTTAGAGAAATGTCAATAAGTCGTGAATCAATGATCGTACAATTACGTGAGTTAGAGAAATTGTAGATAACGAATTCAAGAATATATTTTTAGTCCTAAGTCCCAACTCAAATCGCCGAATTAATGAGATAGGACAGTTAGTAATGCGAGGGACGCATATTGATATCACTGAGCCAATCCAAACAAAACGTGTATTACTGGATGTTGCGAGAGGATAAAGTTATTTGGCTCTCCCAAGGGAACCCCTTTAGATGTCAGGATAAAAAGTAGCCTAATTCACTCTTCAGTTTCTTATCTCCACACAATAATTATACCCTAGCATTACTGTGTTGCGACGTGAAAAAAACAAACAAATACACTTTAAATTTACTTAAAAATAAAATGATAACACATGATCCGAAATATGCAACGTTGTTTTACACTTTCACGAGAAAATTACTGAACAAATCATCATGAAACTTTGTACACACATTATTGTACGTATTACAAGTAAAACATGATACTATTTAATGGCTTAAATGCAAGCGAAGCCGCAGGTAAAAGCTATAGCGTACATATGAAATACATAACACACATTAAGCTTAAATTTTCCCCGAAATTATATTTTTTTTCCCGTGTTGGTCCGGGTTCCTTTGCAGAATACATCGTCTGCCTTCCTGTCAGGCAGCTCGTAAAAGGCGAGCTTTGGCTCACCGTCACTAACACCGTGACATGTGACTAATTAATTTTTAGAGTTTAGCAGCGACTCGCCCGGATTGGTACCACCGCCTTACCTATTCCTGCCGCCATAACGTCATGACGTGTTCCGATTTGGTGGGTAAGGTGGCTGGTAAACTTACTTTTGCTCTAGGCCAAACATTCCGGTCTCTGGTTGGCAACGCACCATTACCACCTTTGGTGTCTCTAGGCCGTCCGTCTGCTTGTTTGCCTTCCAATATCATAAAAAAAATATTACAGTATTGAAATTATCGAACGAATGAAGAAAATGAATTACCAGTCAATTTGAATGAGACATCAGCCATCCCAAGTTTGTTCTCGGCCCGGAACGTGTAGTTCCCAAGGTCCGTCTTCCGTACCGACCGGAATATCAGCTGGTGGATGTTGTCTTGTACTATCATCACTACCCTGAAGAATAGTTGCTTGTTTGAACATGTATTTGCTACACCTACTATTTATGTGATAAGACAGATACTTTCACAAGGGTCTACTGATGGTAGGCACTATCTTGGCCTAAAGACAAGATAGATATAGGAGATGCATGGGTATCTTTTGACCAGAAGATAATAAGTAATGCTACCCACCCTTATCCCCAGATTGAAACATGACAATGCCACTTATTGTCATTATATTTATTATGGAGTTAGGAATAGGATAGGCGATTGATACCTAACCAGGCAAATTGCTGCACAGAGCTCTATTACCAATGGTACTGAAGTTTTTTTAGCGTTGATATAAGCTTTATTGAAGGTGTTTAATTAAAATGTATAGGTTTATATTTTAGTCAGGAGAAAGTGGTAATGTAGCATTCTAAGAAAAAAAAGGGCAGGTTGCACTCCGGGAGTGCCGGCAGAAGTGAAAACGTTAACGTTGTGCATTTTTAATATTTTGCAATGGTTAGGGAATAATTTTGCACGAATTGCTTTAACTATCAGTATGAAAGTACTATTATTTATGTGGTAGAATACAACATTCGTTTTTTGCGCTATTGTACACAAACTTGACCCCGTTAGATGACGCCCTGCGACGTTTTACGAATTTTCGATCAAGTCAATTGTCCTGACGCGAGTTTATAAGTTTACCCATTCCAAAAAAAGTGCACATCGCCGCTAAAGAAGTTTTCACGTAAAAAAAATTGTTTATGTATCGTTACATTTTATTATAGTATAATGATAGTGTAGTGTGTGACGATGGTGTGTGGTACCTGTCATCGGTGCGCACGGGCTTCCCGTCCCGGTACCAGTTTGTGCGGGCGGGCGGCACGGAGAACTCCAGCCGGGCGGCGAGCGCGGCCCGCAGCCCCACCGCCGTGTGGACGAAGCTGCGCTCCGCCGACACCACCGGCGCGTCTACACACACACACACAAACATATATATATATATGGTAAGCATTTAATCATGTCACTTAATACAAAACTTCCATTTCAAATATAAAAAATGCAACTTCATAGGTAATGCGCCCAGGAGTAACATAATTTTGCGAAATATGTTATATATATTTTACTAGCTGCGCCCCGCGGTTTCACCCGCGTAAGTCCCAATCCCGCGAAAACTCCGGGATAAAAAGTAGCCTATATGTTATTCTGGGTCTTCAGCTACCTACATACCAAATTTCATCGTAATCGGCTTTGTAGATTTTGCGTGAAAGAGTAACAAACGTCCATACATCCATACATCCATACATACAATCTTTCGCATTTATAATATTAAAATAGGATATGTTATAGATATGTTTAAATATGTATTTTAATAACTAATGTCAAAAAAACAAGAGTTTGTGATTTTGTAATTAATGAAGGATGAAAAAAATTCTGTTTAAAAATTTCGGACATTTAATACTTTTCTTTTTACTAAGAGACGGGAGGCCCCCTGCACCGCACGACGGGGACGAGCGCCCAAGCCGCCCATGCCTTACGCCCTCTCTGTGCACACTCACGTTCTAAAACTTATGTTTTTTATCGTTTCATTTGGCACCTTATAATTCAAAAAATAATGGCCCGATCAAAATTGGTCATTGATAAAACAGACCTAGAAGAACCTTAAGCCTAAACCGCAAATAATAGGTAAATGACATAAATCATAATTACAAATGCATAAGTCTGTCTGTTTGTTCCGCTTTCATGACTTAACCGCTGAACCAATTCTGATGTTCTTTTTACTAGACGGATTTTATGTATAAGTAATTAAAACCCTAAGTTCAAACACAAGTTTTTTAAAAAGAAAATAACCTGCCAAAGTAACCAATGAGGGGTGAAAGTTTGTGTGAAATAATCATCCATACATCAACGTGTCATTTAGGTATACCTACCACATTGTGGGTTGAAGCACCTTCGGTTAATCGTAGGTGATTATTCTGGCTATTCCTCTACCAACATCTTCGCCGATAAAGTCATAAAAATACTTCATTTTATAAATAAGCGGATTAGATAAGTATCTAGTTTGCGAAAGATAGCAAACCTATCGCCAATCGTGCGCTTATGCCAGTCTGGGCAATGTTGTTTTACTTCTTATTAGGACAAATTGAGAAAGCACATTGTGAGTTGCCCAGCCTGGGAATCGAACCCGGAAACTCAAATACCTGATCACTGAACCACAAAGTTTAATATTAGATAAAAACAAGGTAAAATAATCATATTTTTATTTTTTATTTTTTTAGCACTTGCCCTGTGCGTGGGATAAATTTATATAAATTTTAAAGATTTTTTTCTTTCTTTAAAATTTATATAAGGTAAAATAAAATAAATTTCAAATTCGACAAATAGCAGTTCTTAACGCCCGGCCATGACATAGGTAATTAAAAATATTAAAAATAAAATTAGTCGTATAAAGATAATTGTAAAATAAGTTTACCATGTATTACTACAGTAATGGCCGCTTTCACAGGATCCCCGACACCATTGTTCGCGGTACACTCGTACACGCCCGCTAACAGACGATGCTCAGCGCGGAATCGAATCCGCGACCGGTGCTCTAGTAGCGCCATCTGTTCGTTCTGTAGAAGATTAACCATCATTATTGCACTTCCTTATCTTCCAGGTCGCTATCCAAAAATCCTACTATTTGTTATTATAAGGCAAGCAAACAGACGAATTTCCGAAGCACAATAATTAGGACAAACATTTCTAGTCAGCTAATGATATGTCGCCATTCTGAGATTGGTTTTGCAAAAAATCTTATCAAATTTAATCAAAAATAGGTTACAAAGTGATGACAATATATATCGTCTTCATCTATAAATATAATAAATCTGTAGAAGGGCCAATTCTGTACACCGAAAATATTGAAAAAATTAATAGCAGGGGGTGTTACTGGATCGATACCAAACCCAAATATGTGATCAAAAATTTTTTGTCTGTCTGTATGTTTGTATGTTCAGGCATCACGTGAAAACTAACGGTTCGATTTCGATGAAACTTGGTATAATTATACCTTATTATCCTGGGCATAAAATGGGATACTTTTTATCCTGGAAAAATACGTAGAAAAAAATCTTAATTTTTCAGTTTTAGGCCGACATCCGCACGGACGGAGTCGCGGGCGAAAGCTAGTTAATTAATAAGCCAGCCCTCTCAGGCCGAGCACAACAATATCAAGCACTGTTATAACAGCAAACAGAAACAAACGATGTTTTAATTCAGGCGATCCGTGTAGTAAATACTACATTCGGCAAAGGACAATGTAATTAAAATTCTAGCTGCGCGCAAACTTACCTGGAAAGCACTCTAACTAAAATAGAGTTTGATATATTTTTTCAAATTATGTTATTATTCGTATTAGTTACGCAAATTATCAGATTATTAAAATAAAAATATTCTTAAATAAACATTTCCCATTTGTAAAAAAAATATGCAAATTGCAGCTTAAGAAATTATCCTTTTTTTTATAATATTGGAAGGCAAACAAGCAGACGGATTTTCTGATGGTAAGAAATTCATGCCGCCTAAAAACACCAAAGGTAGTAATGTTGGGTTGCCATCCAGCGGCCGGGATGTTAGGCCTTGAGCAAAAGTAAGTATACCGGCTACCTTACCCTCCAAACCGGAACACGTCGTGACGTTATGGCGGCAGGAATAGGTAAGGCTTTGGTGCCAATTAGGGTGAGTCGCTACAAAACTCTACCACCTACTAGGAAGTCACGGTGTTAGTGACGGTAAGCCTATGCTCACCTTTTACGAACTGCCTGGCACAGGAAGGCAGATGGTCTATTTTGCAAAGGAGCCCGGACCAACACGGGGAAAAATACTGTTTAAAGAATCGTTTTTTGAAACATAAAACTTTTGAAACATTAAAATTTAATTAAAATTAAATCTAAAACTCTTATAGCTCAAGCATAGTAATTCATGATGATCCGATACAGATTAGCAAAAATAATTTAGAAATTTAAATTTGGAATAAAATCAGAATTTTGAAAACTTTAACATCATCGTCGCCTTTGTGGTCTAGCGGTTAAGTTGTTGGACTTGACTGCATGACTGTTCGAATCCCGGGTCGGCCAACAAAAAGAAAATTGGATTTTTCCAATTTTCTAATAAAAAAAAAATTTGGTCGGGATTGGAAACGTGCCCGAGTGGCGATAGGCTTGCCACCTATCCCATTATGGGACTTAGTATCTTCGGCTAGTCGTGGCTGCCCTGGTTGTGCCTCTGCCTACCTCTTCGGGGATATGGGCGTGAAGATACTTTTAACATCATCCATATTATATAGTATCCTGCATAGATCCTATCCTGCATAGATATTAATACAGTTATATTCTCCACCCCCATACACACAGCTCGCCGCCGCACCGCACATCGTATACCCTTGCGGAGTAGGTACCTACAGAGTATCGGCCAAGTGACACGATTCCTTTTGACATGTTATCTATCTCCACATTAATTACTCTATCCACACAAACATGCCCTTTTCAGAGACTTGACACTCGGATAGTACCCGAACGATTAGATAGTGGAATGTCAACCTAGGCACTGTTATTATATTACATTGCCGTGACCTAGGTCTCCCGGGTAACTACATCCATCTACATTCGCATTGTATAACTCTTTCGTCAAACTTTCATTTGTCATTCTTTCCACATGACCGAATATACGGAGCATGCCCTTTCTCATATCAATATTTCTTATACCATATACATGTATATTTAAACTCTTTAAAACTTAGTCGCCTCTGAGGTCTAGCGGTCCGGGTGTTGGACTTGACTGCATGAGGTCGCGGGTTCGAAACCCGGGTCGGCCAACAAAAATAAAATTGGATTTTTCCAATTTTCTATTAAAAAAAAATGTTGGTCGGGATTGGAAATGTGCCCGGTTGGCAATACGCTTGCCACCTATCACATCGTGGGACTTAGTGTCTTCGGCTAGTCGTGGGTGCCCTGGTTGTGCCTCTGCCTACCTTTTCGGGGATATGGGCGTGAAGTTACTGCAAAAAACGACTCGGACTATTTCCACGTCAACCGACACCACGTGGCGATTTGATAATTCTCTTTCCAAGGATAGCAAATGGTTCCGAATGGTCCCACACAAACATTTTAATCAACATCCTGCTAGTACCTACTTGGTTTTTGATTTACACTTAGGTATTAATGCAATGACGCCGTAAAAATAAAAGAAAAATGTATGCACTATAATATATAAAAGTATCTTCACGCCCATATCCCAGAAGGGGTAGGCAGAGGCACAACCAGGGTACCCACGACTAGCCGAAGACACTAAGTCCCACAATGTGATAGGTGGCAAGCCTATCGCCAACCGGGCACGTATCCAATCCCGAGCAACAATTTTTTTTATTAGACAATTGGAAAAACCCAATTTTCTTTTGTTGCCCGACCCGGGATTCGAACCCAGGACCTCATGCAGTCAAGTCCAACAACTGAAACGCTAGACCATAGAGGCGTACAGAATATATGTAACACGAAAACCAATAATCGAATCATGATAAAACTAAACTAGTACGGGACCACCTCGGAATTATGACCTATCTTTCTAAAAAAGAACCATCAAAATTGGTTGGTTATTGGCCGAGTAATCGCTTAACAAACATACAAAAACATAGTCGAATTGACAACCTCTTTCTTTTTTCGAGACGTTTAAAAATGAATCCCTTTCATTTCTCTTTCTCTATATTTAACACGCCTTAAAGGATGGGTCTGTTTCGATAATTATTTTTTGTTAACACAACAAAAAATAATTAGCGAAAAAATTATTCGCTAATATCCCCCGTGTTGGTCCGGGCTCCTTTGAAGAATAGACCATCTGCCTTCCTGCCAGGCAGCTCGTAAAAGGCGAGCAAAGGCTTACTGTCACTAACACCGTGACACCTAACTAGGACAACTCTACCAGAGTTTCGCAGCGACTCGCCCGGATTGGTACCACCGCCTTACCTATTCCTGACGCCATAACGTCATGACGTGTTCCGATCCGGAGGGTAAGGTAGCCGGTAAACTTACTTTTGTTCAAGGCCTAACATCCCGGCCTCAGGTTGGCAACGCACCATTACCACCTTTTGGAGTCTCTAGGCGGCGGAAATTTCTTACCATCAGGAAATCCGTCTGCTTGTTGCCTTCCAATATCATAAAATAAAATATATTATTAATATCAGGATTTAAAAAAAAACAATCTTTATAGTTGGAGAAGGATAACGTTTATCGGCTCAGCTAGTTTAAAGTAAATATGAACGTTTTGTTATTGTAACAGTAAATCGGTTTTTACGTTATTGCAAAGTCGAATTTCAGTCATAATATCATACGTGCATACCTACGAGTACAAGCAAATAGATCCTTTAACTACCTCTTGGTACACTTCTTACTCTCATTAGGTACTTCGTATCTCTACTTTATTTATTTATTTTTATAATACTGTAACTGTAACTGTACGCACCAATAACATCTGCGGTGTTTTTTTTTATATTTTGGAAGGCAAACAAGCAGACGGATATCCTGATGGTAAGAAATTCACGCTGACTAGAGACACCAAAGGTGGTAATGGTGCGTTTTCAACTACGTCTACCTTTTGCAACAATAAAAGAAGCAAAGTGGTTTTCTTCTTTTATTGCACATCATTTTGTTCTCTGGGTTTCATTCTGTTCTATCAGCGTAACTGGTTTGTCTTTAATAAAAACTATATATATTGGTACCTTAACCAGGTCAGGTTAAGCTACCAATTCATATAGTTTCTACCACCATTGCTCGTCATTGTCGTACTATGTAATGGAAGGAAAGGTAGCTGGTTGACTTGCACACGTGTTCTACATCCGCGATCATAAGATGGCGACGTACTTGTAACATCTATGGCGTCCACGCCACTGTTGCCTGTCAGGAGCATCTCTTCAGTTTTTTATTATATAAAGAAATTGAAACTCACATTCTTCCTCCAATTGACGATGGGAGTGGGAGTTCCTGTGGTCTCGCAGCCGATGTCAACGTACTCTCCTTTCCGTACCTCAAGGAAACCGTCCTCTGGGATAGTTCTTACTGTTGGGGGGTCTGAGGACAGACATCAAATACCTAAGAAGTTTTGTACTATATATGAACAAGCAGGCGATTTGAAATGATAAGGACAACCGTCGCCTATAGACACCAATGATGTTAGTGGTGCGTCGCTATCTTATGACCGGGTTATTAAGAAATTTGTAAAAGTCGGCCACGGCCGGCTACCTTCCTGTAACATCCCGATTTATTCTTTAGGACCGGAAGGTAGGGTAGCCGGCAGACGTGTATATGTTTCTTAAGATCTCAACCATAAAATAGCGATGCACCAGTAGCATCAATGGTGCCTATATGCCACAGTATTTTCTTACCATCAGAAGAGCCGTGTGCTTTTCCGCCGTCTTAACACGTAAGAGAGGTTCTTTAGTAGGATTTTTTTAAGCTACAAGTAAACCTAATTTCTAATCTACAAAATCTTTACAACTCCATCCATAAAATGCAACATGGTATATCTTTGGCCTTATTCGACGAATAGCGAATTAGGTGCAATTCTGTCTCCTTATCTGCCTTTCAATAATACCTATTAAAAAAACTAGATTCGACAATTTCTCTGCGTTGCGCATAAATGAGTGTAGCGTTAAGATATTTTGTGTGAATGTTACTTACATTGTACTTCAATGGAATGCGTTTGACGTATCGGCCCCCAAGGTTCTGGACGGATTATCTGCGAACAAAAAAAATAACAGATAAACTTAGACCAATCGGAAAGACCATCATAGATAGAGCTCCCATATTTCTTTCGATTTTAACAGTTGGAAGTGTTAGGAACATACCTAATTTAAACACTTTGGAAATACTATCTTTTAAATGGTAATTTTAAGAAAAAAATATTTTAATAGCCTCAATGTCATTTTTAAATACTTAACTGTAGACTTCCCGCATTTGTAGAACTTATTTCGTTTTAGTTTCTGCTCCTTAATGGAAAGCGTCCCTATCTTTTTTAATTTTAATTTAAAAATTGTAAATCAGTTTACAGAATATTCAAAGACACACTCTGCTATCCTAATAACTTGCGGCTTTGACGTACAAACAGAAACAGATGGACGTCTCGATTCTATAAGGATTCCGTTTTTTACTATTCGGCCACGGAATCCTAAAAACAGAAGTATCCGAAGCTTCTTTGATACGCCCAGTTAAATACACTTTGTTTTGTAAGATGGGGAAGCGATACCATTGCGAAAGAGTTGTACAAATTGATTAATAGTTTAATTGGGAGGTAGATTAAACGCGCCGACAATGTAGTGTTGTATTGTTTAGTGTCGATATACATGTCGATTATTTTGAATGTTGTAGCCACTTGTTTTATATTATGATATATTTACTTAGCTTAAAAGTCAAGGTCCTTGCGAGGTAGGCAGAGAGTATAGAGTGTAAAGTGTCTGGATTTCTATAGACCTGTCTAGCTTCCTTCACATTCTTACCTCTTTTAAATCCCTGAAGGATTAATAGAGTGTTATAAGTTTGTCATGTTTGTGGGTGTATGTGTGCTTACGCCCAATATTAATAATCAATCCTAATCCAAAACTTAGGTACTGTCCAAGATTGATATTTTGATCCATTTTTATGTTATCGCTTGCCAATAACATATCTGTGGATATGTTATTCAATTAGTTATAGGATAGACTGGCGGATACGCAGCTATCTAGATTGCTTGAAATCCATCTTTAGAGATACATTATAAACATTGGCGGTTAGGCGTAACGAAGAAGGGACAGAGGACACCCCGACACCGTAGAAGAGCGGGTTTTAAAAAGATTTTTTGAAAACCGGGAATAATATTCGTCAAGTAAAAGTATTACCTGTTATTAGTTATCACATTTTCTTTTAAACTACGAGTACCTATTTATTACCTACCCCATCTGTACTAAGTACTTATGATAAAAAAATCATGAATAAAACAAAATAGTTTAAGATTTTCTTTATCTGTCCATCTCTATACAGAAACTTGGCTGCACCTTAACCTTGTATGTGTATGTCTGTGGTGTTATAACTTTTAAACGGATAGACCAATTTCGATCAAGATTATTTCAGTTACATTGAAGTATTGTCGGATGTTATTGGAAATTTTTAAAATTTGGATTATCATACAAACACGTTGGTTTCTGAAACTGTTTTACGAACGTCATACTGAAACAAGCCGCTTCGGTTTGCAGTGACTTAAAACTTTGTGAAAACTGTTGACTTGTACACAAAACCACACATTACAAAAGACACACTGCCACTGCATCTCCGCCAAATATAACTACGTATAATTGGTAATATAGAAAAAATAAAAATGGGCCGAGAGAAGCGCGTTCTTTACTGAATCTACACTATACGCCGTATAATGGACGGTCAACCGGAGATCGTTCAGGCATTTATTTTGATGTTTATAACTTATTTACAAAACATTCACGGGCCGCAAGTTAGACGTCGGCGGGCCGCGGGTTGTCGACCGCTAATCTAAAGCGTATTTTTTAAATATTTTTAAGAAAAGTGAAACTTATTCTGTCAACCAAAAATTCTTGGACTTTGATGTTACCTAATTTTTATTCGCCCACAATTGATTTCGTTAATCCCATCAAAATAAGAAACTTTAAAATAATCATACTTAAACCTTTAAACGCGAGTTATATATGTTTCAAGACTTGATAACGATTTGATCTTGGTTTTAGATATCATTTGCATTTTAAACTACAATCTCTTCTTAATTACTAGTATAACTTCCTTACATGTTGGTATTATTATATGTATAAAACATTACTTATCCTTAATATAATAGTAAGTATTACATCAGCGGTCGGCAACCCGCGGCCCGCCGACGTCTTACTTGCGGCCCGTGAATGTCTTGAAAATAAGTTACAAATATCTAAATAAATATGGCGCGTAGTATAGACTCAGTCTTAATAACGCGCTTCTCTCAGCCCATTTTCATTTTTTATAGGACTTGACCAATTATACGTAGGTATATTTGGCTTCTATAGCAAACATTACAAGTGTGGCCCACCTTTAGTTTATTTTGCCGGCTTGTAGCCCTTGCCTGCCAAAAGGTTGCCGACCGCTGTATTACATAAACAAAAGATTCGTTTCGCGACCACAAAACTCAATACCTGAGTTCGAGGTATGCCTCAGCTTTTAAGGTACAAGGACATACCTTGCATTTTAGCACTACATACTCGGAAGAAAAAATCTCTTGATGTGGAAATTACTTCTAGCTACGATTTTGAATGCAAATTTGGTTGAGAAATATTTAGTCATATACAGGATATGTTGAACGACGTCTATGAATAAGTATATTAAAGACGAAATCGATTGTGATAAAATTTGGAAGGCAAAATTATTCGGAGAGATATATAAGAATAAACTAATTTTGAATTCTGTTTTCTATTCAATCATGTTCATAGTTTTAATAAAAAAAATATGCTTATATTGGGTGTTCGTTGAATACATTCTCCTATTTATTTAAGTATGTATGAGCTATTATTACATATTATACGAATGAGCTATTCATTCGATATAATATGTTTTTTATGATATTGGAAGGCAAACAAGCAGACGGATTTCCTGATGGTAAGAAATTCACGCCGCCTAGAGACACCAAAGGTGGTAATGGTGCGTTGCCAATCTGTGGCCGGGATGTTAGGCCTCGAGCAAAAGTAAGTTTACCGGCTACCTTACCCTCCGAACCGGAACACGTCATGACGTTATGGCGGCAGGAATAGGTAAGGCGGTGGTACCAATCCGGGCGAGTCGCTGCTAAACTCTACCACCTAGTCAGAATTGACGGTGTTAGTGACGGTTAGCCTTTGCTCGCTTTTTACGAGTTGCCTGGCAAGGAAGGCAGATGGTCTATTCTACAAAGAAGCTCGGACCATCACGGGAAAACATGTTGTCGTGTCCTATGAATATATTTTTTTAAATAAAACTGCTCCTGAAAATAACTAACACAACTAAAAAAGAAATATCGGTCCATCCGTTCAGGCATGATTCGATGACTAAGGGAAATGGGGATTCATTTTAAACTTATATATGTAAAGATTATCTTCTAGTCAGTCGTTCAGTCGACATTTTCATTTTCTCGTCTATGCGTGTGGCCGTGTGACTTTTCTATCAATTGTTATACAAAAGATAGAATAAATCGGTATCGTATTAAACATACACTTTGTACAATTTAATTTTATCCCGTGCGGTAAAATATAATAATGTATATCACTCACACATACACACACGCATACACACACATACATACACGCACGCACACACACACTTTAGTCTATACTACATACCTACTTGTATATTAAAATTAACGACAAATTTTACCTTTGTCATAATAGAAAATGTAAATCCGTTATTGGCTCTAGGACAAGTAAAACTGTAAAATCTTGTCAAGCTGTGGATTTCGTTAATATATAAATAAATAAATAACACCCAAGTTTATTTATATAACTCTTTTTACTTCTGTTATAAACTTACTAACAACAGGTTGAAAAAGCGGCAGCAACTAAATTAGGTAATTAACATTTCACATTTTAATATTAAAAATTACCATATCACAAGCCATTTACTATCTTGCTAACTAATTAACTACCATAAACAAATAGGTACTTAAATAATTAAATAAAATCAAAAACATGAAGCAATAACGTCGAAACAAGCCAATTATCGACAATTACGGTTTATCGATACAGTGTTTCAAATCACTACGTTCAAATTAGAAGCATCATCGAATTGGCTAACGTTAGTTAAAAATAATTGTACAAGTTCAAAACACCCACTGTTGTAACAACTATAACACAAAATACATACCTATTATCAGCAATTTTACTTATGCTCGATTCATGTAATCGACGCACCGTAGTCAGTAGTTCAAAGTTTAGCAGTCTTATCAGCTAAATATTTAGCAACCAGAGTGACTATTTGTAGGACTCATCACCTAGTCTTTCTTACTGATGCACTTGTAGATTAATATCCGCCAATTTAAACTTTTATACAATCACTTGTAGGACATAGAGTATTTGCCAAAAATTTGCTGCAATTATTGATGTGAAAACTACTATACCTTAAGGTATTTTTATTTTAGCACATGCCCTGTGCTTGGGTGAAATTTGTCCAAACTACTATGCCTACTTGACCAAACATGAATTTAACTTTTGTCAAATTTTTGAAGGTGTTATTTTGAATTCTCCACGAAATAAGGGGTGCTATAAGTTTACGTGTGTGTTTAATTTTTATATATTAAACACACATTTTATATTTGTATTGTATTGTGTTATACGTGTTTGTATTATGTGTAGGATTGAGTGTTACATTCTATCCTACTCTATCCAGCTTCGCTCACACTATAATAATAAATGGAGATATAAGCTATCCTACCTTTTATCTTTGCTTTTATGTTGGATTTAACTGTAGGTACATAATGTGTAAATTTGTTTAAAATCGGTTAAGTACTTCAAAACAACGGGACACGTAATTTTTTGTATACATATTAAATTAGATGATTTCTGGTAAGAGAAAATCTTATTACGTTAGCAACATGCTAATTTTGTTCTGTTATGTCTATATTGTTTTGTTACCGAGATTTTATTGTCATCCGACTCCAATTAAGGAGATTTTTAATTAAACTGGATGATTTTTTGTATGTTTGTTACGCGGTTACTCGACCAATACAGGTACATCTGATTTTGATGCCTCTTATTTAGAAAGATAGGGTTATGAGTTAGAGTTGGTCTTTAGAGAGAAAATTTTATTGCTGTCCGACTAGTGGGTTTTGAGTAATCCTTAATAATGCATTTTTAATGTTTTGTAAATTTTTGCGTGACAAAATTTATGTAGAACCAGAGATTAGTAAATATTGTCTTTGGTAGAACCATCTTGGAATATTAATTATCCATATAAATATTAATTTAAAAAAATCAAATAGCGATGTTGTTCCTACCTAATTAAATAGTTGAAGTTTTTTTCACAGACTTATTGCGCCAAAATTATTTCAATTTCTTCATCACATTCTTACAAATCTAAATATACATAAATAACGTGTCACGTTGTTTGTTCGCATTGGACTCCCAAACTACTTAACCAATTTTGATCAAATTTACACACCGTGAACAGTTTGATCCAACTTGAAAGATAGGATAGCTTACATCTCAATTAGCTTACATCGTTGGTCGAGTGGCTAGCGTAATAGGCGTTTACGCTAGCCACTACACCGATCAAGCGCGAGGCTAGGGTATGATTCCCGACGGGGGCAAGCATTTGTGTGATGAACATTCCTGCATTCCTGCATTTCCGGGTCTGCATTCTGGTATCTATTTAAGTATTTCTATGTATTAGTATCGTTGACTAACACCCATAACACAAGCATATAATTTGCTTACTTTGGGGTTAGATTCAATTTGTGTAACTTGTCCAGATATATTTATTTATTTATGATAAAAAATACCATCCGAGGGAAGCCAGAATATGCAGCTAGTAGTAAATAAAACTTACTTCACAAGTGTAGTCTGCCGTATCCGCCGCAGTTAGCGCGTCTACTTGAAGACTAAAGTTGGCGAACATGCGCGTGCGCGGTGGCATCAGCGTGTGAGGGTCCTGGCTGTCTCCGAGCAACGTCTTGTCTTTGTACCAACGGACTCTTAAATTAGATTCTGAAACAGAAAGAAAAATGTCATCTATAAATAAATTATTACTTACATGGTAACTGGTAAGACAACGTATTAACATTTTTTTATGCCATTGGAAAACTAAAAAGGTGAAAGAGCGAGAAATTTATTACAAAGCCAAGGTGATGAACATTAGCTGGCAATAAATGGTGGGAACGGTGAGGTGATGGTAGCGTTACGGAGGAGTTGTAGTCGATTATATATATTTTGTGACCTTATATGAATATAGGTAGAACACAGAATATGTAATGGCATGGTGAAGTATCTACAAAATAATTTATGTCCAATTCATTATTTTTTTTCTTTTTCAGATATTTTCTTCGGGCACATTATTAAAAACCATTAGTTGGATCATAATTCATGACAAAATCAATATGAGACCACCTTGAAATTATGACTTATCTCTTCAAAGAGGATCATCAAAATCGGTTAATTATTATTTGAGTTAGTAGTTAGTACAAACGCTCAAACTCCTTCATCCATGATGGTTCACTAAACGTGAGATGTATTTTTATGCATTACTAGCTGCGCCCCGCGGTTTCACCCGCGTAAGTCCCAATCCCGCGGGAACTCCGGGATAAAAAGTAGCTTGTATCTTATTCTGGGTCTTCAGCTACCTACATACCAAATTTCATCGTAATCGGCTTTGTAGTTTTTGCGTGAAAGAGTAACAAACATCCATACATCCATACATACAAACTTTCGCATTTATAATATTAATAGGACAAGAAAGAAAAACAATGTGTGAGAGAACTTCCAATTACCTAATACATTTAAGAAATGTGTTAAATGTAAATTATATGAAAATGGTTATTATACCATTGCTGAATATTTAGTTGATAAGACTGCTTGGGGTTAATTGCTTCTCATGCCAATCTCTTACAAATATAATGTATCATTACATTAATTATTGTAAACATATTTTTAAAAAAAGACAAGCCCGCTGAGTTTCTTGCTGGATCTTCTCAGTATGAGGCCGCGTTCCGATCCGGTGGTAGTTTTGTTATTATCGATCTCTTGTAGATTTACGTGAAACAAAGATTTATTATTATTAATATTACAATCACACGCTACTCCTGATACACTTCCGGACTCTAAGTAACAAAGATGTTGAGTGTGCGCTGTTATCCTAATGTAGCTAATGTGCAAATCCACCGCCTTACCTACCCTCCGGACCGGAACACGACAGTGACATAGGCGCTACGGCGTAGGACAAAATAGGGCGATGGATATCTACTCTTTTTCATGATTTTGGAAGGCAAACAAGCAGACGGAGTTCCTGATGGTAAGAAATTCAGGCCGCCTAGAGACACCAAAGGTCGTAATGGTGCATTGCCAACCTGAGGCTAGGATGTTAGCTAAGATTACCGGCGACCTTACCCTCCAAACCGCAACACGCTATGCCGGCAGGAATAGGTAAGGCGGTGGTACCAATCCGAGTGAGTCGCTGCGAAACTCTGCCACCTAGTCAGATGTTACGATGTTAGTGACGGTAAGCCTATGATCGCCTTTTACAAGCTGCCTGGCAGGAAGGCAGATGGTCTATTCTGCAAAGGAGCATACAACATCGAGAGCAACGATATAAGTTCATGCTAGAGGTACATACCGACTCCTCCATTATCGGCCTCAGTATAAGCCAGTGAAAAGGTCTCATTAAGCTATTTACGGCGGGCGATCCCAACAGCGCACAATTGGTACACAAAGATGCGAGATCTATTCCCTTCCTGTCTATAACGACGTCATGGATTCATAAAATAAGCTTAATGGATGCGGTATTCGAAGAAAACATGAAAAGAGAACAATTTTGGTGTTATTTATCCACATCATTGGACCGGTCAGCAAAGACGGAAAAGATGAAAAAACAAACTAGGCAAACACCTGTTTGGCGTCCCTCTATTATTATTATTAATTAGGCATGAAAGAAATAATATGTGATGAGAGTGAAGAAAGCATGGACAGAAGGAACATGGAAATCCATGATGCTCCACTGGAACCAGTACTGAATGTGTTTGGACATTGTTGGTCCGGGCTCCTTTGTAGACTAGACCATCTGCCTTCCTGTGCCAGGCAGCTCGTAAAAGGCGAGCATAAGCTTGCCGTCACTAACACCGTGACATCCTACTAGGTGGTAGATTTTCGCAGCATGTTGGTCCGGCAACACGGAGAATCATCACGCAATTATCTGTCTCCGTCTGAAATCTACGCTACGCTACATCATCTACGCTAACCCCTGGACCAATAGGCGGTCAAGAAAAATATTTCACTAGCTTACACTGGCTTACCAAACTATATTTTTTGTATAAATTGTATATGTTATTCTTACGTATAAACTATATTCCTGCAAAGTTTCATCTAAATCCATTTAGCAGTTTTGCTTGAAAGAGTAGAAACAAACATCCTTCCTTAAATCCAAATATTCATCCATAAATCATTTGAATTTAAGTATGGATTTCCGCAAAGTAACGCCTTCTATCAAACATCCATACATTTTCACAAACTTTCATATCTATCTATACATATAATAAATATGTAAAAGGGTCAATTCTTACATTAAAAAAGTATTGAAAAAATAAATAGCTGGATCGATACCAAACCTAAATAATATGTAATTAAAAAAAATTGTCTGTCTGTCTGTATGTTCAGGCATCACGTGAAAACTAACGGTTAAATTTCGATGAAACTTCGTATTATTATACCTTATTATTCTGGGCATAAAACGGGATACTTTTTATCCTGGAAAAATACGTAGAAAAAAATCTTGTGTTTTCAGTTTTATCATGCGAAGACCGACATCCGCGCGGACGAAGTCGCGGGCGGAAGCTAGTCTATAATATTAGTAGGATTACCAGTAGGTTTGTTACATAGTTCCAAAAATACATGTCACATCAGTTTAACAAGATTCCACGGTATATTTTTGATTCGTCCCAACCAAAGGCCGACAAACGATCCGTCACAATACGTACGTGTCGGACACAAAACCGGCGCGTATTTATGTCGCCCTTTGTCATTCAATTACAAATATATCAGATGGGACCATAGCGATATATTGTACAATGATTTATTATCCTTTTATTTGCAGTAAATTGAGATATTTTCATATAAACATTCTGTATAAACTCGGAGCACGTACCTACCCATTTACATTTCCCCGTGTTGGTCCGGACTTCTTTGCAGAATAGACCATCTGTCTTCCTGCCAGGCAGCTCGTAAAAGGCGAGCATAGACGTACCGTCACTAATACTGTGACATCTGACTAGGTGGTAGAGTTTTGCAGCGACTCGCCCGGATTTGTACCACCGCCTTACTAATCCTGCCGCCATAACGTCATGACGGACGTTCCGTTGTGGAGAGTAAGGCAGCCGGTAAACTTACTTTTGCTTATGGCCTCAGGTTGAGGACTCACCCGGATTGGCTATTCTTGCCATCATGACGTGATATATTATCATCATGACGTGTTCCGGTTTGGAGGGCAAGGTAGCCAGTAAACTTAGACTTTATTTTGCTGGAGGTCTAACATTCCGGCCTCAGGTTGGTAACGCAACATTACCACCTTTGGGTCTCTAGGCGGCGCGAATTTCTTGCCATTAGAAAATCCGTCTGCTTGTCTGCCTTCTAATATCATAAAAAAACCCATACTGACGGCCAGTTTCCGAAACGCCATCAAATTTAATCTACGATTTAGTTCTTTATAAGTCATAACATCTGATTAGCATGAGTTAAGTTTAGTATTACTGTTCAATATAAATTTGATTTAAACTTGAAATTGGATTTTGGCCCCATCGAGAGAAAAGATGGTCGAAGTTTTTTATAATTATTGAATTTCGTGTTAATATTGAGTGAAATTATCATATATCAATTATCAATTTTGGTGGCATTTTGTACAATGTTGTTCAGTGAAAGTACACAAATTAAATAATCATGAAGAAATTAGCGTATCGTGTATTTCCTCGTTGCCAGCAAATCTCATTACATGAGCTTGAGTAATGAGGCCGCCGCTTTACCCAAGAGCCTGACTTGACTTCCTGACGACTTATGACTGATGGCATAATTGATTAAAATTGATATAAAATTTGATGCAAATTTCTACTTGACTAATGGCAAAATACTAACGCCAAAACCTAAAGAAAGGAAGAAGAACATCTGATTAACATGAGTTAAGGCCCCATACTTAGTCAGCCAGAAGAGCCAATCGCCGCACTCCCCCGTTCCATGATTACTATGAAATATTGCGGTCTAAAGTAAACGTTTTAAGCGACAAATCACTATAAAAGTAATTTGAGAAAAAGTATAAAAACTGGAACACTTATCTTTTAGGTATAGTACTTATCTATGTTTATGTTAAATCTGGTGTCGATATTTTCATAATTGAAGTAGACAGTTGGGTTTTGCTTTCAAAAAAGGGTTAATTAACTTTTCGATTTTTTTCTATCGAGCAAAGTGAAATGAATCGTGTTTTGGAAACACTAGTCTTATAAAGCATATTCATGTTGATCTTGTGTATTTTTGTCACCAAGATCCATGATTGCTTTGTATGAAAAAAACATTATACTGCTGACGTATTTTAGCGTACATGGACCCTTAAGTTTAGTATTCTAAACCGAGCCGAAGCTATTTGAGCTGTTAAATATGAAAGAAAGAAAGAAAAGAAAGAAAGAAAATTTATTTATTTGCGGAATATGTGT
>NJDD01003311.1:0-37648 GCA_002245505.1 Calephelis nemesis | reverse complement strand
TTCCTACTCCGCTGGAGAAAGTATACTTCGAATCACGCGTGGTAGGGATAAGATTAAGATGGGGCGTAACGAAAATTTGTGACGCGTAACGAAAAAATGTTACACTAAATTTTTTTCCAACCCCGATAAAGAAGTTTCACTTCAAAAACAGTTTCTGCCCAATACTCCAACTTGTTGCAAAAAGTGAAAATGAGTCAACCGTCACAAGTTGATTAACTTTGTCATAGCTATTTTAAAGTTAATTAAAGGACATTTAGATTAATTAATGTGAGTTTAATGCTGTTTTGTTGTTACTTTACTCGTCAATTACTGTATTTATACTTTGTAATGATCAAACAAAGGAATACGTATACTTCCGGTCTGAAATATTTGTCTAGGATATATACAAAGTACACACCTGCTCGGCTTATTCATACTAATATAAATTTCAAAAAGACAGTACAAGTTCAGATATATTTTTTTATGATAAGATTTCCAGTAGACTGCTCTCCAGATGGTAAGAGATAACCGCGGCCTATATACACCATAACTGTTGTAGTTAGTTGAGGTATTAGCCCAATAATGCAAGCCTACCAGTTACCCCCGGGGGGTAGGGAGCACCCAAACCGAAACATGACACTGTTATTATGGCAAAAATAGGTAAGGCGGTGGATCCCTACCTGAAACAGTGGTAGAAGGTCACTCCACCAGTGGTTTTGTTGACAATAACCTATTTAAACTTTGCTCACTTCTTACGGTCTACCTGGCAGAAGAACTGGTCTTCTACACAGAAGACTCGGACCAGTGGAAAATAATTCTTGTCATGCCCAAAGTAATAGTAATAAAATTTGGAACGCTGTATATTGTGATAATGGATATATTGTGGAGAGACTGTAGCTCTATTTTTTAGTTTTTATTGTTAAAAGTGTTTGTGCTGTCTTTATAATATTTATAACATTTTTTGCAAATAATATTAAATTTGTATAATTATGAATAGGGTCAAAACGCGTAACCCTTGTTTCGCTAAGACGCTAAAAATTGTCATGAAAAGACTTCTCTGACCAAAAAGTTCTAGATATAAAAGAAAAGTTCTAACACATTTTAAACAACTACACTACGTATAATTCAACTTTTAGCTTAAAAGTTTTATAAAATTTTCGTTAAAACCTTTCAAAAATAATTTTATTATGACTCGGTTTATTTTGAATCAAAAGTCAATCGAATCTTTAATAACAACATTTAAAAAAAATTAAGGAACAATAAACTACTTAATTCTACTTGTGTTTGTCTTAAAAATAAAACTAAGAAATGTAAATAATTGACACTAAAAGAGAAATACCAACATAGCAAAATTAAAATGACAATAAAAATATAGCCTTGTCAACCCTTCATCTGCGGATACCATAAATTAGTTTATAAGCATCTTATTTTTCTTAAAGAATAATTTAAAATAAGAAAACAAAAAAGGCATCTGCACATTGATATTCCCTATGCAGTACATTACGGTAGTCGCTCCGATGCATGTAAAGTATTCCATGTTTATTCTGTCGGTCTTGCCACCCTGCATAAATAATGTGCACAGGAAAGATTTAACACACGTATGTTGGCTTTTATATCAACGTGATAAAGACTAAAATTCTTAACAAAGAGTTCTTCAAAAACGGTGTAGCGTGTCCCTTTGACATTGATTTTAGGAGCTGAACGTTATAAAAATATAAATGAAAAAATTTAAGGTCACAAAACCAAGCTCAAAAGTGAAACTCGCACATAAAATGACTGCTTGTTATGCCATTCAGATCTAAATTAATAAGTTTTTTTACTTATAACAAAGTCAATTATTTAATACCCTTTTAACAAAATACATATTTCGGGTTAAGTGAGGAATAAACTTTGTAAAAAAACTAAGCTTTAGAGGTTCTTTTGTCTCGTTTTAGTAACTCTCTATCTCCAGGATAATAAATGTTAAATTTGCAAAAAATACAACTTTTTGAAGTTTTTATTTTCGACAGTCTCTGTCATTCTGTCTTTAAGTTAGGGTTAAGTTCTTATTATATGTTATTACATTTGCATATTATTGTATTTTTAATTACGAGTACTGAGTTTTATATTTATTCATGTGTTAAATAAATTATACTTGCTATACAATTACTCACCTGTGCTTAAGCTCATAACTCCATTAGTGGTCTCCATGATGAACAATATTTTTAATAAACTTTTACCATAGCACTGTGTATACACTTATACACTGGGATGCGAACGGAATAAGCAAACTGAAAAAGCTAGAACCCTGAGAAGTGGACGTTGCAAAGTGTCAATTCGCGACAATGTGCGCCGGCGCGTCGGGGAGTGATCCACTGGCGTCAGGCGGCGCGCGCGCACGCACTTCGCATACTAAAAGCACTAAAACTCAAGCTCATGACAACTATCATCATAATCTTTAATCTACAAACATATTTGGGACCATTAGTAAATATTACCTCAACGTTATCTATCGCCAAATGCGACTACATAAACTCCAAGCACGTTTTGTTTGATTTCCTAGCACGAGCCATAGATAAGCCATATATCTATTAAAGGTAAAATATATCTACGTATTCACAAGTCTGTCACTAGGTCAACAATAATAGAAATGTGACAAATATGACAGTTTGTTTGTGTAATAAAAAATACTAATATTGACACCGACAACATATTTTGCTATTGAACGTTTGTGTATTTAAAATATCTGAATGTGGTTATATTAAGAATGTGTATGGTTGTATTAAAAGACGTTTTCGACGGTTGTAAACACGTCTTCCAAGAAAAATGACCTTGGAAAAACTTTGCTTCCATCTTCCAATTATTATTAAATTTAGTATGAATCTACGGTCCAGACAGAAGCAAACCAATGTTTACAGCCGTCTAGAACCCCAATTAAATAAATCTGAATGATTTTTAATATCCACGAACAATTAAAGCCATAAACGAATTCTGTTACCAAAGATCCTCAATATCGAATAGTAGTTGAACACTGAAAATTAGTTAAGGACTAGACGGCACAAATTATTCTCTAAGAGGCTTTTAGTCTTGGGTAGACATACATAAATTTGCAATTACGTTTCCGATTTTGCTTCAAAATTTCTCCGCTTTAACTAATTTTGATTAAAACTTGACTAGTTGACTGGTGGTAGTTTACGGTAGTCAGGGATAAATTAATTTATATTCTAAAAAATTTTTGTATTAATAAATAATCATGTACTTAATCAATACAATAAACGGTGTGTAAATAGTAAGTAAATAATTAAATTAACTAATTGATTAATATCTAACTATTAAAATATTTGCACACCAAAAGTTGGTAGAATATGTAGAAACACCTAAATAATTTTGTAACATCTTTGTAACACTCATATTCCGCAAATAAATATTTTTTTCTTTTCTTTCTTTCTTTTATGATACTACTATCTTATTCTTTGATAAAATCTTCCTGAATCTGTTCCCGTGATGCTGTGATAAACAGATTAACTGACAAATAAACAAATCAACAAAGGTTCGGAGTTGGAAACGTTCTGGAACTGTATTTCATTTAGGTATTAAAGTTCTAACAAGGTTTTTTTTACGATTTTGCAATGTATATTACACTAGCGGCCCTCCCCAACTTCGCATCCTTATGGAATATACATGTAAACCTTCCTCTTCAATCACTTTATCTATTAAAAAACTGCATCAAAATCCGTTGCATAGTTTTGAAGATTTAAGAATACAAAGGACATGTAGATAAAGGAAGCGACTTGTTTTATACTAGGTAATGATACAGACTCTATTTTAAATGTTTCCCGTGTAAAGTAATATTTAAGATAAACAGTGAAATATTTTCTTATTTGTTTAGTTTTTCGGTATTAACACAAATATTCAGAACTTTGTTAATAATAAATCAATCACAATAGCCTCTATAGTCTAGTGTGCTGGTGTTGGACACGACTTAATGATGCCCGGGTTCAATTTCAGGCAGGCAACAAAAAATAAATAGCCGGAGATTGGATAAGAGCCCGCTTGGCAAAAGGTTTGTCATCTATCTATACATTGTGGCACTTGGTATCTTCGTGGATGCCGTTGTTGTACTTCTGCCTGTCGCTGGGGTATGGACGTAAAGATACTTGGTAGTACTTAGAAATATTATTAATGCAAAAGTATATCTGTCTATCTATTGCTCTTTTGCTACTAAATCGCTGAACCAATTTTGATGAAATTTGATATGCATATAGATAGCTAAAGATCCGAGGTCAAACACAGGTTCTTTTTTAAATCAACATCCAAAGCACTAAAATGGGGGATGAACGTTTAAGTATATAAAATCATAACTATTGTACGCTGACTGACGAGCAGGAAAACAACTAGTAAATAATATATTGATTGAAAAGGTTTTTTAAAATACTTCTGCTACAACATTTTGTCTGGATTTTACATTTACCAATTCAGTACTCAAGACCATCATGAAATACCGCAAGTAGCATAACACAAGCATATAATTTGCTTACTTTGGGGTTAGATTCAATTTTGTGTGACGTGTCCAGGGATATTTATTTATTATTATTTATTATTAATATACCCGCATTGTAACAAGAACTATTCTACAAAATTCGTTTCCCTACAGGTTTTGATGAAAAAGAAGTAAGAGAACCCTTAAGGAAATAAGCTCGCTTATGTATCCTAGAACTTAGATCTCTGGTTGACAATTTTAAATGTCAATATTTTAAATACTTCTTGTGACCATGAAAAATAAATAAATTTGTGTGCAACGCAAAGTAATTACTAATACATATATAAAATAAATTGTTAATGTTGTTATTTTTGTTGTTGTTCTTTTTCAGGCAACGTTATGACATCAACAGGTGCTTTAAAAAAATATTACTACGTCCGTATCCCTGAAAAGGATAGGCGGATATATAACCAGGATACCCACGACTAGCTGAAGACACTAAGTCCCACTATATGATAGGTGGCAACAAGGGCGTAACCAGGACAGAAGGATGCACCAAAGAAAATGTTATATCGTATATCTCACACAAGTACATAGTAGAGCTGATGCAATAATAAGAAACAAAATAGAAATAGCCAGAAATTGCTTGATTTAACAAAATATGTTCTAGTCGGCATTTCACAAAACATTTTTTTAAACTTCTCTCTTTTTTGTTGGACAACTTTTTTGTCGACGCGTAACATAAATTTGTCCATTTTACAGCTTTTCGGTTATTCAGACAGTTACAGTTTTATGCCATAGGAGGCAAGTCTATCGCAAATCAGGCACATAGCTTATTTTTATTTAAAAGTGTTATTTTTAGTATAAAATTTATAAAACACATTTTCGTTTTATTGCTCGACCTGAGGATCGGACCAGGACCCCATGAAGTCAAATAAATGCCGGACCACTAAACCACAGTGGCGATAGGTACTAAATAAAAAATGCTTTTAAAAACATCAAAATTGTGCACTTTCCAATAAGTGCATATTTTTCATTTTTTGAGAACACCTTTTTAAAAGCATAAACTATTCTTAAAGCAGTATAAGTATGTTCGAAACAATGCATCGTTATCTTAAAGGGTCGAAGGGCCTGAGTGCAACGCTCTGCAAGCTATCAGTGTTACGTCCAAAGTAATTATTTACGTCCGTCTATCAACCAGTTAATGACAAATAAATATTATCTAATAATATCTATTACATTAAATTTCCTACCCTTATCGGACGGGCTTCGATCATTGCTTTGGTTGGCATAATGTGTCTAGAGTCGGGACGAATGTGGAATTATAATTATCAACTCTTCGTTATAAAACCATATAAAGCACTCTCTAATATTAAATTATATAGAGTGTGTTACTCTACCGCTCAGCAAAAGTAAGTTAGTATATTCACGCCCATATCCCCGAATACGTAGGCAGAGGCACATTCAGAATACCCACTATTAACTGAAGACATTAGTCCCAAGACAATGTGATAGGTGGCAAGCCTATTGCCATCCGGTCATATATCTAATCCTGGGCAATTTTATTTTTAATAGGAAATTAAAATACGCTTTTTCAATTTTTTTTGTTGCTTGACCCGGTTATTATCGAACCTGGGATTTCGAGATCTCAAGTCCGACATTGGACCGCTAGCCCACAGAAGCAATACATATATTATTATTCTGTGACAGAGGCGATATTACCGCTAAGCAATAATAAAAAAGTGTTGAGGAAACAAAATTCTTAATTGGCCTACACGTTCCCTTCAGGTTAGGCAGAAAGTAATTTTAATACGATTAATAGCAATAGAAAACAATTGGCCTATATTTTAAGTATATAGTATATAGGAAATAATTGTAAAATAATTGTTGGTTATACTGCAAAAACAGTTTATGATGAGTGAATATCTTTCTGCTGCGTATACACACAATATACTAATTATTTTCAGTAAGGTTTTTAGCTCTCTTATAAATACGACTTGAGCTAAGAGAATAAAAAGCCGCGTGTGTTTATCTTTGGTTTAGGCATGAACCTAGTTTTAACAGAATTGATATAAACAGTGATTCCAGACAAGTACATTTTCACCTTTGTAAAATAACACTAAAATTAAAAATTTACAAAGTCTACATGTAATATACCTGAAAACTACCTTGATTAAGTCAACTTTCCAAAGGCAAACCAAATCTGCATAGATATCGGTCCATTCGTTTAAAAGTTATGTTGGCACTAACAGACACACACACAGTCAAACTCCTAACACCCCTCTTTTTTGTCGAGAGTTAATAATACATGTTCAAAAGAAAAGTGGAAATAGATTATGTATATGTGTTATTATTATAACTGAACCATGCCTTTGTGGAACCTGGCTGGAGGCAGTTTTTCCAAGACAAGACGACGGGGCCTTTAAGAAAAGAGCTTATTTATTTCTAAAAGGTTGGAACACGACTGTTAGATCATTAGTGTTGCAGATGTTTGTAGGCGGCGGAGATTATTTTCCATCAGGTTCCTTGCCTCATATTTTATTAAATGTATATAAGAACTGCATAAACTTTGAAATGTGTTAGGTATTTAATGATATAAAAGCGGTCAAGTGCGAGCCGGAGACGCTCATGAAAGGATCCGTAGCATAATAAAAATGAAGGGTCCACTGCAATAATGATGAATGTCCTTTGTCTTTTGTTTTATGATAATTGGGTTTTAAATTTATAAACGGTGTAACAAAACTCAGACCAGAATATAATATAATATTGTCTATTAAAGTTAAATGTGTCATAATGTTATTTCTTTGGAAAATAATCAATCTTAGGGTTTATTAAACTTATTATACACGATATACGACTATAATGATCGCTGTCCACGCCGCATTGACAGTCAACAATGATATAGGTGTCCAAATGGGTGTTTTAATTATTTTCTGCTTCTTTAATATTTGCAGCATGAGGTAGTTCTTCGTAGAAACACCTCGTTTCAGGCCTACAAAACTTTTTCAGGAACTGCAGGTCGTTATATTTTGCTGTTGATATAGGCAGTTTGTCTTTATAAGCCAACAAAGCAGGTAATTTGAATTCGTTCTCGTTATCTGTCTTCATAGACCGAAAAGAAACTGGTGAGTTGACCGCACTTTATTCCCATGGACTATTATAAAAATTTCTATGAAACATGAGCCGGCCGTGTTTTTTTGGACTCTAAATTCGCCGTGAACACGTGCGACGTTGAGCTTTCTAGCCGTGTAGCTAAATATTAAAATCGTATTTATCTCGTGACTGCAAGCAATATTGCAGAGTGTGTAATTAGATGTCTTACTACATTTAGTCATGTGTCCAATTGACATTACTCGTTAAGTTTTAATTTTTTTGGAAATTTATCATTATTGCAGTGGACCCTTCAAATGATCTTTCAGTTCATTCATTTCATATAGATACATTATACTCTATACAATAGTTGCTCTTTACGATACTTCTGCAATTAAATTAAAAGCAACATTGTTATTATGGCAACAGGAAGAGGTAAGGTATAGGATAACTACCTGAGCAAATTTCACAGTAGGTAATTTATCACCAATAGTCTTTTAACCTATATATATATTTCATTATATACTCTCTCTTTTCTATTTAACTTTAATTATTTTACTAGGTAGTAGAGTTTCGCAGCAACTCGCCCGGATTACTACCGTTGCCTTACCTATTCCTGCCACCATAACGTCAACGCTTGCTATTGATGTCTTCCGGTTCAGAGAATAAGGTAGCCGGTAAACTAACTTTTGCTCGAGGCCTAACATCCCGGCCTCATATTGGCAACGCACCATTACCAGCCTTCGTATCTCTAGGTGACATGAATTTCTTACCATCAGGAAATAAGTCTGCTTGTTTGCTTTCCCATATCATAAAAGTAAAATTAAATTGCAAAACCTATAAGCTTTTACTCGCTCTTCGTTACAAAAAAAATCAAACAGTATTAAAATTTTATCCCAATGTGTGAATCAGAATATGTAAATAGTTTACAAGTGTATTTTCACGTGTCTGTAATACAGTACGGTAATAACAATAAAGTGTTATAAGAAAGTATTTAGGGCAAGTAATTTATTACACAATAAATTGTAATATTTTTGTGATAACTGACATAGAGCAACGACCTTAGATGGTTTTAAACAAATGTAACGAAAGTTTTGCTAAGAATAGCTTATATGTATTATATTAAAGTGTATAAAGTACAAGTCTATGTCCGTGTCTTTGTCTTGATAAAACACAATCCGTATTATTAATAAGCACGGAGTAAATACTCCTAGTTTCAACATGCTATTGTTATTGTACTGTATCTTCAGGCCCATATCCCCGAAGAGATAGGCTGAGGAACAACTAGGGCACCCACGACTAGTTGAAGACACTAAGTCCCTCAATGTGGTAAGTGGCAAGCCTATCGCCAACCGGGTACATATCCAACCTCTAGCAACGTTTTGTATATAAGAAAATTGAAAAAACCCAATTTTCTTTTTATTGCCCGACCCGGGATTCGAACCCGGGACCTCATGCAGTCAAGTCCAACAACTAAACCGCTAGACCACACAGGCGATTTACTTTGCTTGTACAGCTATTGTAATCTTTATTACAATGTGATATGATTATAATATCGACTTAATTTTACTCCTACGTTAGTCCATGTTTATTAATAAAGCGGTAAATGTACTAGTTGAGCCGACAGACGTTGTTTAGTCCTATTTTTTTTCATATGAACCATCTTCTGACAGTAACTGACACAAAAAAATAATCAGCGAAATTAATCCACTCGTAATTGACCAGGGGCAAGGGGCAATGAGGCTTCATTTTTATATGTAAGACTAGCTGACCCGACAGACGTTCGATGAATGTTGAATTTTTGTAAATTCTAATGTTCAGCTAAAACTTATCTTTTTTTACAAAAACCTTTTTTAAATAGAAAGGAATAGCAAAATTGACGCGTGATGCGACGACCAAGGAAAATCAAGATTAATTGTTGTATTTAAGAAGATTCAAACTCCCTTAATATCTTCACATCTACTTGACCGATTTTGATAAAATCAAACTTATTTTATAAATAGTATTAAATAATAATATTATGTAGTACTGAGGCGCTTCAAGTTAAACTATAATCGTTCAAATAGAGACTTAATAAATAATGTTTTATAGTCTTCCGTGATACGCGAACAGAGCTATAGATTAAAGAATACGTTCCGTAATTATCCAAATCTGTAGCGCTTTTAGTCTGGAAAATTAGTTCCCTTAGTTGGCAGAAGAGGCGCTGTTGAAATTTTTTATAACAATAGTTAACGGAGACGCTAGCGAGTAATGCGAATAATATAGTTATAGGCTCTGAGCCTTTACGTGTTACGTTAAGTGTCGAAATCTATGACAGTTTTGGTCTAAAAATGTGTTTCTCTTAGTTATACCAATAGAGGCGCTGATCAAAGTTTTCATGCAAATAATTTACAGATACGTTAGCGAGTATAGTTAACTAGACAAGCCGTAAACTCATGATAAGGGCTCTGGTAAGGGCTTAGGGCTGAGACTATAATTTTCATGTATTACATAGCTTTCATAACCTTTTTGTATACGATTTAACATTTTGCTTTGAGTAAAAAGTTCCAGATTATGTTTCTCTCCCTTCAGAATTAAGATATGATTCAAGTGATTAATTGTTTTGTATGTGGGGCAAGAGATCTTTGAATCACATTCTATTTTTAAAAATTTCCGAACGATAAGTCATTATGCCAAGAATAATTATCATTACTGTTAAAAATAATAATTGTCTTGGTAATTGTTAAGCTCTGTGAGTAATTACTTAGAAATGTTTGTTTCCTGATCTTATTTTATTTATATTAAAAACAAAACCGACTATTTTAAATTTTACTAGTTGTAAAAACTTTTAAGCGATTGGAAAAATGATTTTTTATAATTGATATTTTTTATTGTTAACAACAAAGTAAGTGTCCTGTAAAAAAGTTTTGGGAATGGATTATTTTTATAAAATTCCATTTTCAATTTTTTGTGTGTTTGTTGTTGTTTTTTTTCCATTTTAGCGCGGAGGTTGAGTTGCATCTGCTGTTTATATTAAATACAGTGTTTTTTTAGTTACATTATTCTGATAATGCGCCTTCTGACAAGGCCATCTTTTTGAACGAACTTTTGACCAAGTACGTATCAAATATCATCGAGCAACCACCATATTCATTAGATATAGCTCCAGCTGACTACTTTGTTTTTCCTTTACTCAAAATTACCACTACGTGGCAGCCGGTACAAGTCATAAAAGAGAATAGATTTTTTAATGAAATAGATTTTTTAATGAATAGATTTTTACATACACAAATAATTTTTAATAAATAAACAGATATCTATAGCATTCTTAGGAGTAAATAATTAATTCTGACAGCCATTTTTTGACATAGTTTTATTTAGCGTAATCATTTGACATTTCCTTTTATTTTATTATAATTATTTTTTATATTTCTATTGAATTTTGTAATGTATAACGTTTTAATTTGACATTTATTATTATTATTATTTTTTTGACATCATTTGTAATTTTCGGTATTTCGAGATGTTTTTTGTTGTACAATGTGGTTTTTACCAAAGTAGTTTGATTTGTTGATTTTATTTTACCATAATTAGAATAATTAATTTTTAATTTGATTTACATTTTTCAAACATTTATTAATAGTAGAATTTAGTTTAATAAATATCATTATTAGTACTTAGTTAAGGGAAAATTTCCCCATTATTGGGGTAAAAATCTAAAGTGTCAACCCAGTTAATTCAAATTTGTTTACTAATGTCATCACTCAGTATGTTTTTATTTAAATACCGTCATTTTTGAAGGTGACAATTAGACGGTATTATTTTTAACAAAACTTCAGTTGTTATATAGCCCTGATGATGCTTGTATAGCGAAACCGGTTGGCTAAATTATAAAAATAAAAAATAATAAAATATATTGTGGAAAGTACAAGTGTTTTTAAATAAATTACATCAAGAATGGAATTCCACCAAGCTCCGACGATAAGAAGTATAGAATCATAAAAGAGAACCCGCGACGAGAACTGAACTCAATTCCGGAAACGGCGTTTAAAAAATGTTTTGATGATTGGATTATTCGTTGGCGTAAGTTTATCGTTTCTGAAAGAACACACTTCGAAGGTGATCAAATAAATTTTGATGGACAACAGTTTGTGTATTATTGATCTCTTCCCGGTACGTTCATGGCAGAGTAGTAAATAAAACGTCAAGCTAAATTTATAATTCACAGGTATTTTAAAGTGAAACTTTTATTACAACGTCTCAATTTTTTTGGTCTATGTGTCGCATGTCGCGTGACGGTGATGTCGATGGCATCGTCGACAGTGTTATAGATCAAGTTTCACTTTTACCGTGTTTTCATAAAACCACATATTCTTCTTTTTAACAAAAAAATTTAGTTTATTCTCAATTAATTTAAAATTTAGCTGTCTTACATTTTATTTAGATATGAATAAATACAATATGGCGGACTATAAAAATAATGGATCTGTAAAATATTATGTATCACATAAAAATGTTTGCGCACAATATACGAAAAAATTAATATCCTTTATTCAATATGGTATGTAAAAAAATTTTTCTAAAATGTTCCATTTAATTAATACGTTTATAGATAGTGTACTTACCTTTAGAAGTAAAGTTTTTCGGCTTGCGTCTTTTCACTGTCTCCTCCTCAGTCTGGTTGAATCGCGGTGGTGGCATTTTGGGCACTTCACTGGGTACTGTTGTCACCTCCCCTGTACCCGCAGCTCCGGTAGCGAGGTACCCTCCTACAGAGTGTCGTCGCCGGCCATGCAATGGGATTGTGTAAAAAACTTCCTCATGCTCCCTTGTACCATCTGAAGTTGTAACTTTTGTGCAGATTTTCCCTTTCCTGCATAAAAAAGATCATTTTATTCTAGCCTTTTCTAGTCAAACTCGTGCGACTGTGTGATATTGGTCTATTTTGAATTAAAAAAGAAAAATTAAATCATAATAATATCTTACAATAAACAGTCTTACATAAAAATACAAAAAAAAATATTTAAATATTTTACGACCGCTTCGTTGGTCAAAGGGCTAGCAAACAACCATAACAAAACCGTGAGGCACGAGTTCGATTCCCGACAGGAGCAGGCACTTGTATGATGAGCATTTAGGTGTCTGCATTTCCGGGTCTAAGTGTTTATTAAATTTATTCTGGTATCTATATGAGCATTTCTATGTATTAGTATCGTTGACTAACACCCATAACACAAGCATATAATTTGCTTACTTTGGGGTTAGATTCAATTTGTGTAACTTTTACAGAGATGTTTATTTATTTATTATTAAATCTCAATAACAAATCTAAAACTAAAACAATGAGGCTCGGAGTTATATCTATTTTTTATATTAATTAATATATATCTTCACGCCCATATCTCTGAAGAGGTAATAAGGTAATCCCACAACCAGGGCACCCACGACTAGCCGAAGACACTAAGTCCCACAATACAAGCCTAACGCCAACCGTGCACATATCCAATCCCGAGCAACGTTTTTTTTTAAATTTGAAAATATTAAAATCCCAATTTTCTTTTTTGTTGCACGACCCAGGAATCGAACCCGGGATCTCATGCAGTCAAGTCCAACACCTGAACCGCTAGACCACAGAGGCGATTTTTTTATTAATATTTGAAAATGTAATAATAGAACTTACTTTATCCTTGGAGCTGTAAATGTATTCCTCATATCACCAGGAGCGCAGTCCCCTGGTCTCGGCTGTCCTTTCAGAAACGCTTCCGCCTGTTCAGGTTCCTTGGCAGACAGGGACCGGAGCAGGGCTCTGAACTCCTTCCTCCGTGGGCTCTCAGGCTCACGGCGTCGCGGGGAACTTAGTGGACGGGGTGCATCAGCCCACGTCCTTGCTGGAGCCGATTGTGAATACTGTTCTGATGATGCGCTCGTTCTAGCATTATCGGCAACATCTTTGCCCGAAAAGGCAAAGTATGATGGGTTATCTGGAACAAAATACTGATTAGTGATCGGGCAGTGGTAGTATTTGATCAAAACCTTCTTAAATGTATTATTGAATCATTTACAATACCCCTGCAGCCTATCACCTATGATAATGACACACCTTATAACAAAATCTCAGTGCAGAAGTGTTCCAATCATAAACATCATGCCCGCGTTTATCTCAATTTTTTTTTGTTATATAATTAGTTATTCTTATGTTCAAACGTAAAGGCCCACGGTTCAATTTCCTAACTTACTTTATATTTTACGAGACTTATGGTAGCGAATAAGCAGACAGACCTGCCGATGGAAAATGGCTGGCAAGAAACAACCGTCGCCTGTATACTTGTTTTTTGTTGGTCGAGTGGCTAGCGTACACGCCTAACTACACTGATCAGCCTCGATTCTCGGGTTCGAGTCCCGAGGCTTTTGTGCGACGTACATTTAGATGTCTGCATTTTCGGGTCTGGGTGTTTATTAAATTTGTGAAGGTATCTATTTAAATATTTCTGTGTATTAGAAACGTTGACTAACACCCATAACACAAGCATATTATAATTTGCTTACTGGAGGGTTAAATTCAATTTATGTAACCTGTTCAGGGATATTTTACTTTTTATTTATACTGATACCACACAATACTAATACGTCATTAGTTTATGGACGAGATAATAGACCGGGAATGTCAGTCTAGATTTCCACATACCCTTTCCTTCAGCATGTAACTGACGGAATGGAAATAGGAATATGAAAGGCTTTGGTAATATTTCGGATGTGCTGCTACACAGAATTCTACCACCTAGTTATTATTGAGTGCCTTAATGGAATAATCCAGTGATATAAATAAGTTAATTGCCACCAGTAGGCGATGGGGTCGTCATTTCACGACAATGACAAACCTTAGCATTCCTAAAGTCATTTAAAAGTAATATATAAAAATATTCATAGTCAATAATTTAGTTGCTTTGGGATAAAATTGTAAATTCATTTATATCCAAAATGTCAAGAAAATGAAAAATCTACAAATTGAAATGATGAATATATAAAATAAAAACATTAGTAATGCAATATTTATATAAATTATTGACATTATGTACCTAGATTAACCTTACTAATTTTTGACAAAGTTTTTGTTTAACCAAATTTTTAAATTTATAATATTATGGTAATTCAGAAATTTTAATAATTTTAAAACTTGTTAAAAATCTGACAGATTGACATACAAAACGATTTTTTAATTTTATCAAAGATATGTCTAATCTCTGATGTCACTGAGTCTCAAAAAAGGAGAGTTCTTAACAGTACCTTAGACCTAGCACCTTAAAATCTTAAACCGCCTCGTTGGTCGAGTGGCTAGCGTATACGTCTAACAACGCTCGGAAAGGCTCGGCTTCGATTCTCGACGGGGGCAGACATTTGTGTGATGAACATTTAGATGTCTGCATTTACGGTTCTTTTTTTAATGATATTGGAAGGCAAACAAGCAGTTGGATTTCCTGATGGTAAGAAATTCCCGCCGCCTGGAGAGACCAAAGGTGGTAATGGTGCGTTGCCAACCTGAGGTCGGAATGTTAAGGTGGGTGTTTATTAAATTTATTTTGGTATTTATTTAAGTATTTATATGTTTTAGTATCGTTGACTAACACCCATAACATAAGTATATAATTTGCTTACTTTGGGGTTAAATAAAAAAAGAAAAACATCAAAAATAAAGGCGCTAATACCCAAGATTCAAGATTTCGATAGTATTTGTTCAATCTAGCTTAGAAGGTTTAACTTGTATAACAATTTACAAAACGATTTGCATTCGTTTGTAGACATAGTACATTCTAATTGGCGACACCAACCGCTTGACATCAAGAGGCCTTTCTAGCAACTCGGCTGTCCCATTTTCTATAAAAAGATCTCTTTAATACAAGTACACTTGTATACGTATTCTTTGCTTATTGTTTTTGTTTGAGAACCGATTTGAGAAAAGAAAATAATGTTTTTAAAGTTTAACATAGATAATAAAAATACACAAACGATATTAATGCATAACGTGCGATGCGTTGTAGAAATCTTACCCTCAATTTGAGTTCTGTAACTATCAAGCGATGGGGTTGTCACATCTTAATGTCAAAAGTTAAGACAAGAAACAAAATTTATTTGCACATGTGTGTGTCGGATTTTTATGTAGGTCATGTTTGCGGAGTCTTATATTTTTTATGTGTGTATAAATTCCTCGTCATTTGTGAAGCAATTTTTTTTTATTTGTGAAAGCGTACTTCTGAGGTGCTCACCGCCAAGTCTAAATTTGATGATCCAAGGGAAATCGAAAAAAATATTTTTTTTGACACAAAAAGATTTTCCTTGGTTTCCGTAGTTTTGAAATGAATTGTGTTTTGCTTTTTTTTTTTAATAAAAAAATAATGTTAGCCGGAATGTACGCCCGGTTGCCAATAGTCTAAATAAAAAGCAACGTTACCCGGGATATGCACCCGGTTGACATTTGGCTTGCTACCTATCACATCCTAGTTGTACCTCGTCGACCTCTTCGGGAATAAGCGTGATACTTTTTTTGAATTTGAGTATTTCAAAATCGAAGCCATTTTTTTGCAGTATTGCTACGCTTAAATTATACCGTGAGAAGATACACGGTGGTGAATAGCGCCAAGTAACTGACTTACGGGAATTATTCAATAACTACAATGAAGTAACGGCTCTCATCCAGTGCGGGCTTGGAGCAACCTACTTTTGTACGCCGGAAAATGCGAATTGAAACCAATCTTCACTCAGCATCGTATTGTTCTAAGCAGATGGAACTATTGTGTTGCGCACTCACTAAACTAATTTTATATAAACGCTATCTTCTTTTAACAAAAGTATTAGAAAGAGACGAAAGACTTTTATTGCTGTCTAATTAGTTCGTACATGACACTTCTACAGACGTTTAGTCTATCACTCTGAAAATGCTGAGTAAAACATCCCAATTTCACATGTCCGGACTGATCTGACACGTCTAAAATGTTCCATCTCTTTTGTTTTTATTTCATTTGAAAAAGACAGCATGCAACTAAAATAAGTTTAGTTTATGAATATCAAAATCACTACCATTGTTTTCCATTTCTTATAGATTAATTTTAAAGTATATAGAGTAACTGAGACGACAAACATTTTGCCACATATGAGGATCCTTTTAAAACAGGGTTTTTTCGTGTTGGTCCGGTAAATTGTAAAATAGAGCATCTGCCGCTCTGCCTGGCAGCATTTAAGAGGCATAGGTCAAATGGGTCATTACCAACAAGATCACTTGTAGTAGAGTGCTGTACAGCATCTTCCACGGGTAGTGATCCACCGTTTTACTTAATCCTGCCGCCGTAATGACTATGTCAAGTATTGGTACGGATGGAAGAGTAGCCGGTAGATTTGCACAATTGAGCTAGCACTCCGGCCACAGGACAGTGACACATCTATAATCTATGGTGTCTACAGACTGCAGTTATCTCTTAACATCAAGGGAGCAGCGTACTAGTTCGCTGTCTTTTGCCATAAAAGAATAATAAAAAAATACAGGTGTTCCAATTTTTAGACAGTATTTAATACGTCAAATAAGATATGTACCTTAGAATAATAAGCGTTATTATTCTAAGATATGTACACAAAAAATAAAGTAACTAAAATGACTACTGGTTCTTAATATTAACGTTCATTTAGTTATTTTACTCACATAATTCTAAACTTTTAAAAGTTATTTTAATCACTTTAATTTTTGTATGGAAATTTTCAATTGATCTACTAAAAATTACACCGAAATTCCAACACTTATTCTAGAAGAATCCTACACATTTTGATCGTCTCCGTAGTCAAGACGATAGAAATGTTATAAACATATAGATATTTGTATTCCTGGGTAGGGGTGCTGACTAACACTAACACAAGCATATAACTTCTTTACTTGAGCTTAAATTCTATTTATATAATTTGTCCCGTATATTACAGATATTTGTATAGAAGTTAAATACATGTACTACCTTATAAGCTAAAAGCTATAAGATTTCAGTGAAATTATTTTTGTACAAATGTATATATTAGTTATTAGAATGATATACAAAATACGAAATTGTGTACAATAAATAGATTATACTTCTAAAAAGATGTGAGATCGGTACCTCTATAACAGTCTAAAAATATCATGGCTCCATGAAAACTCATTTGATATACCTATTCGATTATTCACCAACAGACTCCGAGATGAATGAAGTAGGCAAAGGTTAAAACATAAAAGCTTGCAAATATCTATTTTTCATGCCGTCAATGTCATACCCGACATTTGGTTTATTATTAGGTAGTTTAGTAGTTTTGCACTTCTAAAAAATATTTAATAGTAGAGGAGCCCAAGGGGGGATTTAGTGAGTTACTCGGGTGATTCGGATTATAATATAATGAAAAATACCTTGTACCAAGCATCGTCAAACACCTCCATCTTAGATAAAATCTTTTTGTGTTACCATACAGTTTTGTGTAGTATGTTTATACACTGACTAATTTTTATTTTGGTTTGATAATGTACTCAAACAGGTCAGTCTGGTTTGGTGGGTTAATTGTATATCTATAACTTACATTTAACTAATCTTACGATGTGAGCATATGGAGGAGGACTTTAGAAAATGAGTCATCTACGTTTATTATTCGAGAAAACTGAATAATTGACATATTTAAGTCATTGTTAACAGATTAATAGACATGTAAGTTTCCTATCAATAACTGAGGCGCCGTGGTAAAGTGATAGCTTTTTTAGTTTTTAGATGTTCCATTCACCATTGAAGATCTAAATTACAAATTACTTATTTTTCACCAATATTAAATCCACAAAATCAAACAGTCCTCCGGACACTCGAGTTACTTCGCATTTAGAATCCCGGCGCTCCCTACTATAATACATGTCTGATAAGTTGTCGTCTCCAATTTTAAAAAATAATTTAATAAATTACAAATAACGCTTGTAGTTCCTGTCATGTAGTCGCCAAAAAACTCAATCACGTTCCAAGGACAGAAATGTAATGTCCGAGTGTCCGACGGTCTGTAATATTTTATTTTACAAGGTTTAAGACATTGAGACTCAAACAACTGTTGATTTGTCTCGCTTACTCCACTGTGATTAGTGATTCTGTCACGCTCGCACTTATCATGAATTATAAAGAAAACCCCGTAAAAAAGTTTTAGAGAGAAGAAGTATTTTGGAGTAAATGGGGTATAAAACATAGGCACGTATTAGTATACTTGTTAATCTTTTTACACTTAATATGTACTTTTATTTTTAAATTGGCTGACCTAATCTTAATTTAAGCGAAAAGATTAATTATGTAATAACAACTCTATATCGCTGGCTTAATTTTCAAACTCCGTATCTCCATTTGGTAAAATTTTACAGGAGGAAGAAAAAAATGTTTTATTAAATAACTAGCAATAAAAAACAGACAAACAACGTATGTTACATTAAAATATTATAAATGCTTGTGTTTGTTGTAAATGTGATATATTTATACTAGATAGATAAATATATATTTTTTACTAGATGACATTAAAATCAACATTTCGAAAATTTTATAGTTACAAGGTTTGAAAATGAAGCACACGTATATAGATATCTTAAAAATACATTCGGATTTCCGAAGCCGGCTATATTGACAAATATAGCCGAAGCACATAATTATTTAGATAGTACTGCTATAATCCGTTGTAAAAAAAATATCAAGTAAATGAGTGTAATACATGTAATGTTAGTTTATGACATATCAATAATTGTGAGTACATGGCAATCATAATAATGATCGAAGTTTATTTATTTGCGACAACACAAACATTTTTGGCAACTCGTATATTACTTGGTTATTAAATACATACTTAACTATTGAAATTCAGAATTAATTTCAGGAATTGACACTGAATCTTCAATATTATGTTACACTTTTTAAGATTTTCCATATTAACAGGAGTAGTTGAGCAAGAAATAAAAATAACTACATTAAAAAAAATTGTGTGTATACTTATGTACACGCGTTAGAAGTTATACTTCTTCGGCGTAATAAGATAAAAATCTTTTTAAAAAATTTATCTTTTGCCTTATTTTATATTTGTAGACAAAATGACACTAACCATAGAAATAGAAGAAATATTGTGAATACAGTTGTCAGTTCTCACGCAAAACATACGTAGATGTCCTTACTTTTACTTTGTTGGTACCTTTTTTTGAAAAATTAAAATGTTATCTACAACTAACTTTATCATTTCGGTTTTTCGTGACGGTGTGCGCGCGCATCGTAAAAATTTACCCTCATCATTTTTTCCTAACGCGCCAAAAGAAGTATAACTTCAAAAACCGACTTCAAAACATAAAAGCTCAAAATAATTAAGTTTTAATATTAATTATTTGCTACCTATTTTATTTTATTAACTATTTACTAACAGATTTGAAGTCGTTGCCAAGGCTTAAACTAAAAGTTATAGTATAGGTAGGTATTAAATTGGATTTGGCACCGACTTCAGACTTATTAGTAAATAGCGTATCTAAATAATAATTAATATTAAATATTTGTTATTTTTTAATTTCAAGTTTTGAAGTCGGTATTTTTTAACGTAGTTATTTTCATTTAATACTTTTTAGTTTATTGCTAATATGATTTAGTTTAATAAAAACAAACAACGGTATAGGTGAAAATAGATAAAAATAAAAACAAATGGGCCTACCTAAATAAATTTTAATGAGACCAATTCGAAACTATTCCGCATCAAACGGAGAAATCGTTGTACATACATTTAAAAAAAATATACCGGCCGAATTGAGAATCTCCTTCTATTTCAAAGTCGGTTAAAAAGACGTGAATTCACAAAACCTCTTTTGTTACTTCAGTCAAATTATGAACTTTAAAATACTTACTTTTTAAATAATGTTACATAAAATTTAGTTTTGTTCTGTTCTGATTTTTTTGTTTCAAAAGTATACATTTAAAACCAACACTTAAATTTGTGTTTTTTGTTCAAAATAATACAAAAATTAAGCTATACAAATAATATGGGTTTTCGGGCCCGCATGTGTACCTAATCATGGTATGTTACGAGGGTTGTCACTTCTACCAAAATTCTACGAGTCTCTGGTATAGGACCTTGAATGTTATGCTCTCTCTAAAAAATTACCGACTTATTTAAAAAATAAACTTGTACCTTTACATAGTGTACCTAATTATGGTATGCTACAAAGTTTCCACTTCTACAAAAAATCTCAGTCTTCCGCAATACGAATATTATATTATATTGTCTCTATAACCATACAAATTTTGAATATTATATTGACTATTAAATTCTCTTAATAATTTTAAAAACTGAATGATGTATTTAATAATTGAATGTGAATGTGAATGAAACGATCTGGTCAAAGTCGTGGGAGCCGCTGGATGCAAGCGGCTGGTGACCGTGACTTGTGGCGCTCTTTGGGGGAGGCCTATGTCCAGCAGTGGACGTCCTCTGGCTGATGATGATGATGAATGATACAGAACACGACATAGGCTAGGCCATACATTTAAAAAAAATAATTTAGGAGTAATTAAAGGAGATTCTTTAGTTTTGTTTTAGCTTTCGTAGAGAAGAGGCAACCCTACTATGATATTCACAGTTTCTGAGGGCGGGATGGCTTGTCCCATAGGACATGTGGTCACACAAAAACTAAAGTAACGCATAATAGCAACGCTTTTGGACATTATACTGCTATTACAATCAAAAACGTGGGAAATTATAGCATTTCAGAATATGTGGGTTTGAAAAACCGCATTTTCTATCTTTACTCTTATCGTGGATACAAGAACTACTGAAAAAAGTGATTCAACATATTTTCGAAGGAATTTATAATGATTCAGTGTTCATGGAAAAATTATCATCACATCTGTGTGTGGAATCTGTGAAAATTTAATTAATTGCTTGCTATCATCCTCTTAAACCGGAACAATGCAGTGACAAACACTAAAACTAATTTAAACGTCAATAAAACATCGCTTTTTCCGTCGGGGGTTGAGTGGTGAGTGTATCTTTCTGAGGCATCATAACTTGTGAACGGATGGACCGATTTCGACGCGGTTTTTCTGTTTATAGGCTAACGTAATCGAGATGGTTCTAAATTATATTACATATAAGTTTTTTAATTTTTAGAGTATTATGTCTAAGAAATGCTGAATTTTGATTAATATGGTAGCATTTTAGATAAAAGTTCTTTGTTTATCAGACTACTAGAAATGAAGCAAACGGATTTCCTGGTAGTTAAAAATACAAGCCATCTGTATAAACCAAAGATTTAAGATGTACGTATTTAAACTGGTGCTATATTAACCTTCTTGAATAAGAAAATTTTCAGGCCAAGCTGCCATCCGGTTCCGACAATGGCGATCATTATCAACATAAAAGCATACAAACAGACACATACATACTGGAGCATAAAAATAGTTGATAATGTTATCACACGTAAGATTTATGACAAAACCAAGATAAAATTAACGACAGTTTCGAATTTTACCCTCACTAAAAGTTTCCCCTCTTACGAATCTGGATTTTTTATTGTCCCTCCAGATTATACTTATTGTCCATATATTTATATATGTATTTATACAAACGTTTTCTATACTTTATAAGTATATATGTGTATGTATATATTATACAAAATTAAAGTATCGTCTTGAAATAAAATAAAATTTAGATATCCACCACCTTGCCTATGCAATATTATTATTTTTTATGTTGGCGGTTAATCAGTTACACAATATAATTTACTACATATACAGCACAATATAATTTTTCATATCAATCTTTAAAGTTACATCGAAATTTTCACAAATAAAAGAATCTATAAAAATCTAAATTATATAATATATAAAATAAAGTTAGTGCGTTCACAGTTACCTATTGCATTTCAATCCTATCTAAAATTATTTTTCCGTTTCTTCAAAAACTTTAAAAACTTATCTTAAGCACAGGAAGTGTAAAAATTAAAAATGCATTAAAATTAGGCTATAGATAAAAACTGATAGCATAATTAATGCCAGAATAATGTTAATAACAGAATAATGTTGATAGGGACGTTGTTCACTCAGTTATCACACTTTATCAGAATTCCTGGAAGCCGTCAAGTCTTGGATACCATAAATCAACATAACTACATCTACACATAAAAATAAACTATAAAACATCCAACTTGAAACGAAATCACAAAATTTCTGTAATACATTAGGCGGGCGGATACTCCCGCCTAAGAAGCACAAAGTAAAATGGATATAACTCACTGGTCGCTCGCAGACAATAGTCAAACTGGGGTCCCATGGTATACGAACGTAGAAGCTACGTCAAGCACGACACATCCCGACGAACGCGCGATGGGCTCTGCGACTTTTAAGAATAACGCAGCGGCGCAAGCGCAGGTGGAGCGCAGCTTAAGCACACGTGCGAGCTTTCTCAACGAAGGGAAGCTTAGCACGCGCGGACAGGAAGCGTCTATTCGGGTTCAGAATTCACGTATACTTTGAACAAGGGAGTCTGCGACGTACCGCGTGTGTACGTCCGCTTTGGTAGCACACGAGCTTTTATGTTTGTAAATAAATGTACAATGTTGATGTTGACGTTTACTCATATTTAGAGCTAGTGTTTTATATTTAGGCGTGATGCGTTTACACATTTCCCTTTTGAAACTAGCCTTCTGGTTTTTGTTAGCGTACTGTCCCCATATTAAAATTATTAAATAGGAAATACGTTAGGAAATTAGAAAAAGGTTTAAAAAAACCTTCTTTGAAATGGGCCAATACTAGATAATTAGTGTTTTGTTTTTGCATAGGAGACTGTTTTAGTAATGAAAATGTATATTTATTATTAAATAATAAATAAATAAATATCCTTGGACAAGTCACAAAAATTGAATCTAATCCCAAAGTAAGCAAGTCTAAAACAATAGAACTGAAAATATTCTGAACATACCGAAAATTGATAGAATTCTTACGTAAAACAGTAATTATTTTAAGCCATTTATACTTATGCCGTTTATTGAATGTACATGTAAAAGAAAGTGATTGAATTGAATTGAATGATTAGTTACACTATTTATAACTCAAAAAAGGCTGAAACGATTAGGCTGAAAATTGGTAGGGAGGTAGCTTAGAACCGGGAGAAGAATGATAATTTTTATCCTGTTCGATTGTGAGTAAACTGGGGGAAAATAACATTTTAATTTTTTCCATACAAACTGGAACGGGCGGAACGAAGTTCGTGGCAACAGCTAGTGTATTTTAAAGGAGTTATTATTTTATGTACATGTTATACAAATAAATTTTGGCGTTGTTACTGAATGACTGTACACTCATCCCGCGCAACGGTTTTTTATAAAATCAAAAAAACCTGTTTTTGAGTTACCACACCCGTTAGTCGAACCGGGAGCTATATTAGTTAATGCCGGCACTGAACCACTAGAACACAGAGGCGATTTTATTCTAAGATTATTGTTACAACCAAAATCATTATAATGTCTTCATTATCAATTATTTTGGTGCCTAGTCTATACTTGCAACCGGTGTCACTAAAACCTTAACTAACATAATAAATACGAAACCAATTATAGTGAAATTTGGTTTAGTAATAGATGAGACCATTGAAAAGGCAAAATACTATTCTTATCTCAATATCTTAGGTTGCCACAAAAGAGCTTGATTACTTTTTTTGGAACGATTTATGTGTTGCCTACCTCGCGGTTTTTACAACTTCTCCGAGCTTTATATATAACTTTAATAAAAATTATTAAAACACGAGCATAGCCGCGGGAAACACCTCGTACATTATAAATGAGAAGCACTATACCTACTATAGTAAGCAATATACTACACATAGGACAAGTACAACTATATTGATTTTACTTATTTATAGTAAAGAAGATTTAGGATATTAATAATGTCATTATTAATGGTTGATATGTCTCAAGCTTGAAGGAGGCTTCGCTAGAAATCGTTTATATGTGGTTATTATGAATACAAATCTTATACCTTTAAACGATCAATTTTGTATATATATATAATCGATAAATCGATCTAGCTAGGAATCATTTTTAGAAAATGTCATATTCGTGTTTTATTGTTGTTGTTAAGTAACGAAGTCAATGATTGTTTGCTTTGAGGTTAGACTTTTTAAATTTTCGTACTTAAATATAATTTCCAAAAAACACAATTTATAAAAAAACAAAACAAAAAAACAGAGCAAAGCTCGGTCATCCAGGTACGTATATAGTAAAGTAAGTATCTTCACGCTCGTAATCCCGATGTGGGCAATGGTACAACTAACTAATTGCCTCTGTGGTCTAGCGGTTCAGTTGTTGGACTTGACTGCATGAGGTCCCGGGAAATCCCGGGTCGGGAACAAAAAGAAAATTGGGTTTTTCCAATTTTCTAATAAATAAAAATGTTGCTCGGGATTGGATATGTGCCCGGTTGGCGATAAGCTTGCCACCTATCAAACTGTTGGATGTAGTATCTTCGGCTAGTCGTGGGTGCCCTGGTTGTGCCTCTGCCTACCTCTTCGGGATATGAGCGTGAAGGTACTTTACAACTAGGGAACCCAGGATTAGCTAAATAGTCCCACATCGTGAAAGGTGGCAGACATATCGCCAACAGGGCACTTATTCCAACCCGGGGAAAGTTGTTTTTGTTAAACACCAGCCAATCCAGCAAAATTATTATTGCTTGACAAAAAATATGCGCTTTGGAAAAATTAAAGTGTTGTTTTTCCTTGCGATTTTTCCAATTTGTCTCCTTTATGGACCTTCTCTTTACTATAACCAAATCAACGAAAAATAATTAGTAAAATTGGTCCCATGGTATTAGCTTGATGTGATGACCAACGGAATTGAGATTTTATTTTCCTGGAAGACCAGTTAAAAATTTCAAACCGCTTTTAAAAAACTTTATAAAACTTGTAAGAAAATTTAATTCAATGTTTTGAATTCTAGACAATCGAACTTGAGTCCTCACAATGCCAACTGGTCCTGTGAAGACCACAGATGCGAATAAGTCCCAAATGTGTTAGTGAAATATGTGTTGTATTTATATGCAGTAAAAAATCTTAAAAATACCATTCACATAATACACCTAAACATAGCATTACTTGAAATCTCAACTTTCGACTTGAGGCGTTTGTAAAATGAGAACTGTGACAGGGTGGTATCTTCAAATCACTCGTCATTTAGGTATCGTGTGCTTTGTAAAAAGAACTAAATTTTTCACGCATATCTAATCTTTTTATCAGAAATATATTTATATTGTGTATTTTAATAACCTTCTAGCCTGCAAATAGCGTTTTTACATGCCTCTTGCTGAATTTTCTTTGCTATTGATATTAGATTTTAGATATAGATATATATTACTAGATAGATTTATTATTTCAGATTTTATAAAACGTAGTCATGAATCTCCTGCATATTATTATTATTTAAAGTTACAATATTTCTGAAACAATTATTCAAATTTTTGTAGTTATTAATTTTATTATTTTGTGTTAGAGTTGACTACATGAAGTCTCGTGTTCGATACTCGGGTCGAGCAATTCAAAATTTGTTTTTTAAATTTTCTCATGAAAACAACATCGTCTGTGGCTGGATAAGTGTTCCGCTGTTGATAAATTTACCAACTATGGTACTGTAGGTTTGGTTGTACATCTGCCTACCTCTTCACGGATGCGGTCGTAAAGATATTTATTTCAATTACCATTCACAAACAACGAATTACAGTTACAAAAGGTATCAGTACGAACAATTAAGTGAATATCAATTTTTCATATCAATAGTATCTACCTTCAGAAAAATACTAGAATAATAAAAGAAAAAATCAAACCAGTAAAATTATTTTTCGAAGAAACTAAAAAAGAAAAAATCTTTTATATTATAATACATGAACTGTAACAAAAAACTGTACTTTAGTACTGTGCAAATACAAAACAATAGCTTTCAAAAATCTATTAAAGCGAGTGATTTCAGAATAATGCCCCCAGTTCATCGATGGAAGTAAAAAAAATACACCAGATGTTGAAGGGACTGTGTTTACTTACATCTGCTGTAAAACAAAGCTTACTGTGTACCGTGGTACCACCTACGATCAATGAAGGATATTCTGAGAAAAAAGTTTATTACTAATTCAAATTGCGGTGTTGTTATTATTTTTTTCTTTTTTTATGATATTGGAAGGCAAACAAGCAGACGGATTTCCTGATGGTAAGGTATTCACCTGCTTCGAGATAGCAAAGGTAGTAATGGTACGTTGCCAACCTGGGGCCAAGATGTTAGGCTTCGAGCAAAAGTAAATTTACCGACTACCTTATCTTGCGAACTTTATTAATAATCATATAGCATCAAAGACTACCAAAATTTGATAAAGTATTACTATGCCCGTATTTTTTTGGAAATAGATCATCTCCCTGTCTTCCAGGCAGTTTTTACGAGGCAAGCATAGGTTATAGGTCATTACCATCAAGACTACTGAGTATGGTAGGGTGCTTTGCAGCTAATTTCCCGGGAAGGGCTCCACCGCCTTGTCTATTCTCGTCGCTATAATGACTATCATGTTCTGGTCCAGAAGGTATGGTAGCCGATAGACTTGCACGATAAGACTTCCGTGTCAGCCATAGAACATCGACGCACCTGTAACATCTATGGTGTCTATAGGCCAAGGTTGCCTCTTATCATCAGCCGTGTTCCTATTCGCTAACCTGTTACATAAAAAAAAAATAAGGGAGATAGGCAGAGGTGGAGTTTTAGGTACTATGCAACTATCTAAAATTGCAGCATTTCTCAATCTTATTAGGGAGGTAGTGTCAATATTGTCAATTTTCTATTAACTTCTGAAAGGGAGGAGGTTTTCCACCGACTAAATGTAAATGTTCTAGTTGCGTCCAAACTTAATGATGGCTAAAACACTTTTACAAATTCTTTTTTTATTTGAAAACATATATTATATAATATATGTTGTGAAAGCAATAATTTAGCAGCTGTTTTTATTGGTCCCATTTAAATTTAATCAAGATTTTACATGTGGTTTTTAGTTACACAGAATAATCTGTATTATCTAAAATTTCAATTGAAATTTCCGGGTCTCCTGATGGTAAGACATAACCGTGGCCTATAGAAACAAAAGATTTTAGGTGCGTCGCTGTCATGAGGCCGGAATGATAGTCCAAATTGTGCAAATCTACCGACTACTCTACCTTTCGGTCTGGAACATGACAGAGTCATTATGCGGCAGGAATAGGTAGGTACGGTGACGCATCCTTGCCCGGGCAAGTGGCTGCAAAGCACTCTACCACCAGTAGTTTTGTTGGTAATGACCTAATTAACCTATGCTCGTCTGTTATTCTACTTACGCTAAGTAGAACAAGAAGTTAGGACCCAGGACTTGATCCTGATCAACACGGGGATAAAATATTATATATAGTCATCCCATCCTGACAAATTATAGATAATACACAAACTGAATTATCTTTACAAGTTAACTTTAACAAGTTGGCAACGCACCACTACCACCTTTGGTGTCTCTAGACGGCGTGAATTTCTTGCCATCAGGAAATCCGTCTGGTTGTTAGCATTCTAATATCATAAAAACTACATAATTAAAATTGTATCAAAATAGCTACGTTAAAAATAGCAAAAATTTAATATTGGTTATACGAGCTATTATTTACAAGTGCCATTTACTAATACGTTTTTGAAGTCAGTGCCAAGCCAATTTAATACTTAATTGTACTCGTAATATGATTATTAGTATTATTTTTTAATTATTATTATATAATTATTAGTTAGATATGTATTTAAAATGTGATGTTTTCAGGTAAAAGAAAACCAATAATAATACAATGGGTTGTTCAACGCTTCTGAATCTAAACATTTCTCTGAAATGCTTGTTAGAGGAAGCGATTAATAAATAACCAACGGATCTACTAATGGCCTAGTTTTTAAAATTCAATACTTATTCTTAGTATCAATATAAATTTCCTTATTTTATCTTCTTCTTCTTCTTTATAAATATGGCTTTCAAGTCAAGTAAGTTAATTAGTTATTTCAGTCAGTCATAAGTCACTATGTACAAAGTCAGGTCAGGGTCTTGAGTAAAGCGGTGGCTTCGTTACTCAAGCTCATCTAGGAGATTTTACGGCAGGGAGGAAATAGACAATATACTAATTTTTTCATGATTATTTCGTTTGTGCACTTTCACTGAACAAAATTGATCTGATTCCCACCTAAATTAATCAATTTCACTCAATACGAACACGAAATTCAATAATAATGAAAAAAATTACGACCACCTTCATTCACGATGGCGCCAAAAACCTTTCTTATTTTATCAATACCATGAAGATGGCATAACTGAGTTGAATCCCAGTGAAGTTGTAAAAACCGAGAGTTGGCAACACATTAGTCATTCCAAAAAAAGACATGACTGATTGTAGCCTACAAAAAAACCATGATTCATAATAGTTCTGTTTTACTTCTAAATGGAGAAAGTTCTCATTTCAGTTGCTTTTTTTTTATATAAGAGCGAACTAGCACACAGTAAACGAACGGTAAGAGATAGCCGTGGCCTGACACACCTCTGCCTATCTACCCTAGTATTTTGTGTGAGAGGTCAGCAATACATGGTTCTCCTGAGGATAAGAGACAGCCGTGGTCTTTATACACCATAGATGTTATGGATGCGTCGTTGTCCACTGGTAACCCTACCTACCAGACTCGAAAATGACAGAATCATTATGGTGGCAGGAACTACTATACCAATGGCCTACTAAGTAAAGACCGTTTTAACTTTCGATAGCTACTTTCGAGTTGCTTGTCAGGGAGGTAGAGTTTGCGGCCATTACCATGAGTTTTCAGCTTGTCAAGTTTACTATACCGTTATAAGTTTACGGTTTTTTCAATTATTTGTATGAAAACTTCGAACAGCGTCTTATTGGTAACTAAGAGAAACACATTTTAGACCAAAAGTGCCATAGATTTCGACACGTAGGTAACTTACCGAACGTATTCTATACTGAATTGTGGTAAAGGCTCTGGTATTCTATTCTACTAAGCGAACCCGCACCAATACGAGGAATATTTTTACATTTTGTTACGCGATTATTCCGCCAATAATGAATCGATCCTTATTGAAGTTATACTTCTTTTGGCGCGTTAGGAAAAAATTATGAGGGTAAATTTTTACGATGCGCGCGCACACCGTCACGAAAAACCGACGTGATGAAGTTAGCTATAGATAACATTTTAGTTTTTCAAAAATAAAGTTTATTTAATATTTAAGGAAAGGTACCTTAAATATTAAATAAACTTTATTTAACTAAATAATGCATTATGATACAACTTTTAATGTATTAAATACCTTTTTTCTATGGTTAGTGTCATTTTGTCTACAAATGTAAAATAAGGCAAAAGATAAAATTTTTAAAAAGATTTTTATCTTATTACGCCGAAGAAGTATAACTTCTAACGCGTGTACATAAGTACACACACAATTTTTTTTTTAGTAGAGAGTCATAACTCATAATTATAGGGAACTAAATTACTCTTTTGTTTTAGTTTATATAAAAAAATATGTACCTAAATTGTGTGGTAATGTGCTGCTGTTGTCTTTTCCTTGTATGATTGTCTGAAATAAAAATACATTTTGGTTTTGTGACTAAAATATTCTAACTCTGAAAACACGTTTCAACAATGTAGCAACTCTGCGATTATTTTTTTCTTTCGTTAAACTACACAATTTACTTGATGTACGCAAAATTCAAAATCACGTGTTATTGTAAGTTCAAATTCATCTATCATGTATCTATCATTATTAAAAAGACGGTCGAAATTCGAAATGATCTTTAAGGCACTTTTAACACTATTCAAAGCACCTTTAGTTCAAAATCGTTGAGTATTTGCGGAAAATAAAAATGTAATATATGAATATATAAGAATTTGAAATCACGTGTTATTGGAAGTCCAAATTCGACCATCTATCTATCACTATTAAAAAGTTGGTCGAAATACGAAATTTGTCTTTAAGGCGAACACTATTCAAAGCACCTTGAGTTCAAAAACCGTTGAATATAATATGTCAAAATAAAAATTTAAAATCACGTGTGGAAGTTCAAATTCGATCATCTATCTATCACTACTAAAAAGAAGGTCGAAATTCGAAATTCGTCTTTTAGGCGAACACTATTCAAAGCACCTTGAGTTCAAAAACCGTTGGGTATTTGCGGAATGCATGCATGTTTATTTATGTAAAGCGCATGTGCCGCCGAGATGTTCAGTATGAATCTGGTGTTAAAATCACACATTACTCATCATTATCTTACACATATGTAAATAAAGTAGGCTTTGTTTGGTTTCAAACGTTGCCGATAAATTACGAAAATATTGTAAAGTGGACAGGCTACGTGGGTTATGTTAAAACACCAGTAGGATTCGCTAAAAGTTGAGTGTTGCAGTGCTTTATATTGTCATTTAGTTATTGTAGTGATTGATTTTGCGACAACTCACTATATAATAACATATTTTAACTCGCTATATAGTAGAGGAGGCAAGGATGCTAAGTGTGTCATGTTGACTTATTGAATTTTTTCAGTTAGATATTAGGTACAAACCATAAAAGTCGTGAAATGTCTATATTTTTAGCATTGGGGGTAGCGTCTTAAACCTAAAAGAATAATTATTATAAGCATATCGCCGGTCCGGCGTCGGGATTGGATATATGTGCCCGGTTGGCGATCGACTTGCCACTTATAACATTGTGGGACTTAGTGTCTTTAGCTAGTCGTGGGTGCCCTTATTGTGCCTCTGCCTTCTCCTTCGGGGTATGGGCGTAAATATAGTTTTATAAGCATTTAACAATAATAAGCGAACGTATCACTTAGTGACAGTATACATGCCAAATATTAATGGCGTATATATGTCGACCAGGGTCGCCATAATGCCTAATGAACGTAGTTGAACTACTTTTTCAAAGTTTCTGACCCTTCTACTCCTGAATTTCAAGTTCAAATTTTGCATTGTATGCAAATAAATACATAAATAAATATCTCTGGACAAGTGAAACAAATTGAGTTCAGCATCAGTCAACGATACATAGCCTACATACCTACATAGAAATACGTGAATAGATACCAGAATAAATTTAGTAAACACCCAGACCCAGAAATATAGACATCTAAATGTTCATTACACGAGCCTGCACTCGACGGAAATCAAACCCAAGCCTTAACATTGGTCTGTGGAGTTACGCATGTACGATAGTCTCTCAACCATTACACCGCATTTTACTTGCTATAATATTTTTTAAGCCAAACAGTTTAGACACACTAACCTAAACGCGCCTAAATAAAAACAATCCTATAGAGATCGATTGTTTTTATTTAAAAAGAAATTTAAGTATTATACAAAGAAGGTATCTCCCATGTTATGCTGATGTAACACGCCTGAGTAACTGCTCAAATCCCCTCTTGAGTTCCCCTCCTAATAATTTGCGACTTCTTGGTCGGATTAGTACCACCGTACGTTCTTGTAGCCTTACGTCTTTAGTGTTTGCTATTATCTTGTTTAAAGAGTAGCGTAGATGGTGTACTTTCGCAAAATGCTAGTTACGGGTTGACATTACAATTTTTGGTATGCATATTTTCTCAGTGACGAAAATTCATCTACTTTTTGTTTTCACTCAATGAAGTGTGATTTGAATCATATAAATTGCTTAGTTGGAGGATAGATTTCTTATTGTTTATATTTATTGTTAGTAGTATAGTATCCTCGCTTTTATTCTTAACAGACATTAAAGAAGAAAAAGAATTTCTTTTAAAAATTGTAAGAGAGTAAGTATTCTTTCCTTATTTGATAGAGCTTACTTCCGCAGTGCACCGATTGCCATGTCAGGTTCTGATGATGGAATCAAAGTTATATCTCAAATTTGTGATAAACTAGACGACATAATATTGAAATCGTTTTTGAAGTTATACTTCTTAAGGTGCGTTATGAAAAAAATGTGAGAGTGAAATTTTAAGATCTATTACACAAAAGTAACATCATGAAGTTGCGTGCTTTAGAAACATGTTCCTATATTCACACACGTGATCTATATATTAATACGTGATGCCAAAATTTTGGATCCCTTTTTACTTAAATTGTGGGAACGCGAGAGCATACAATTTAGCAGACTTATAGTTTATGTGTAGGAGAAGTGCAGAACGCTAATATTTTTCAATAACAATATTTATAAAGTACATTAAATTAATAAATAAAACATTACCCACACTAACCTGCATTTGACACACACAAACAAATATATTCATGGTAACGATAAAATACCATAGCGCACTTAAAAGTTTGGAAACAAAGTAGTTGGTCTTGAGAAATGAAAATGGCGTTCTTATCAACCAGATATTAAAATTTATTATGGTCGAATTTCGACCAATGGGCGACCACTAGTTTAGTTAAGTACAAGTACGATTTATATGTTTTTCGTTACAGATTTTTTTGCTATTTTTTCAAGTAGGTATTTCGTCTCATGCGCGTACATAGGTATCTACACGCAGCCAATATTTTGCTGGTTTTGTGTTATATTAGTATACATTATAGTTACGATAAGACTAAGTCCAACACAATAAATCAATACAGATATGGAGAATGGGGGACAATAGACAAAGAAGGACAGCATCAAACGGACACCACGGTCCGAACGACCGCGGCTTAACACAATTGGCTGCTTCCGTCTGTGTCGAATTAATTCATTCTGCATGTACACCACAATAGCCACGTCTGCCATGGTACATACGACCCCGTTAATTAACCGTTTGAAACAAGAGGGTTATTTCTTATGTAAGCTAACAAGCTTGCTCTCCGTCTCTTACCTTGTTTGCTATAGACATTACAGGTTAATTCATTCTGCATATACACCTCAATACCCACGTCTGCCATGGTACATACGACCCCGTTTATTAACCGTTTGAAACAATAGGGTTATTTCTTATGTCAGCGAATAAGCTTGCTCTCCATCTATTACCTTGTTCGCTATAGACATCACAGGTTAATTCATTCTGCATAAATACCTCAATACCCACATCTGCCATGGTACATACGACCCCGTTTAATTAACCGTTTGAAACAAGATGGTTATTTCTTATGTCAGCGAACAAGCTTGCTCTCCTGGTCTCTTACCTTATTTGCTATAAACATCATAGGTGTTACTGGTATATCTTAGGTACTCTTGGCGAGCCTTTCGGCTATTCTACCCTTCATCACGGAACATAATAGTAGCGAGCACTGACGCTATGACCGCAGGAGAAAATATGATGTTGATGTCGATCCGAATCAGTTGGTCCTCAGAGTATTATCTTGTTATGACTGAGTGCACTAGTGGGATAATCGGGTAATCTAAATTAGTATAAACGGGCGCGATGGGGTCGTTACATCCCGACACCTATTAATTATAGTCTAAGTTCTCAAACTAAGTACCTAACTGTCAGTGTTCACCTTTTTTATGAAAGCAAAGTGCAATAACATTTGACTTATACCCCAATTTTCCCATTTTTCCCTTTATTAATGGACACCAATATACTAGTTTCTCTCGAAGGTTCGTTTGCGCATTAAAATTACGCTGAAATCCATAAAGCTCAGACTAATAAAATAGATCCTTTTTATTGGTCTGCTTCATAGAGCTTTTGTGAAGCAATCGCACACTACCCTCATGCCAAACTTCACTGACAGTTGAGTACTGATTAACTAATTAATATTAGCCCAAATCCCATGAGTAAAATACATCATCTGCTTTCCTGTCTGGCACCTCATAAGAGGCGAGCATAGATTACATGTGTACCAACAAAACGACTGGAGATAGAGTGCTGTACAGCAACTTGCAAGGGTAAGGATACTCCGTCATACCTATTCTTGTTGGCATTATGATTGTCATGTCTCGGTTCAGAAGGTAGGATAGTCGGTAGACTTGCACATTAGGCCCAAGACCCATAACGTAATAAATAAATATTCCTGGACAAGTTACACACATTGAATCTAACCTCAAAGTAAACAAATTATACGCTTGTATGTAGTAGTGTAGCTATACATATTATACTTGATTGTAATACATAGAAATTCTTGAATAGATACCAGAATAAATTTAATACACACGTAATCACAGACATCTAAATGTTTATCACACAAATATCCCCCGTCAGGAATCGAACCCAAACTTTGCGGTTAGTCGATGACGTCAGGCGTGTACGCTAGCCACTCGGCCAACTAGGCGGTCATAATATAAGATGATAATAAGGCATAAGAACCACCAAGAACACTTACCGTATCTAGAGATTGTCACCATCAGGAGAGCCGTGTGCTTGTTCATTGTAAAGTAAAGTATTTTCACGCCATATCCCCAAATTGATAGGCAGAGGCACAACCGTGGCACCGACGACTTGCTGAAGACACTAAAGTAAGTAAGTATCTTCACACCTATTTCCCCGAAGATGTAGGCAGAGGCACAACCAGGGCTCCCACGACTGGCCGAATAAGTCCCACAATGTGATAGGTGGCCAGCCTTTTTCGAATACTGATTGAATAATAATATACATCCCAGACGGATGTGTGTATGTTATTCAATAACATCCAAACGTCTAAACACATTCAGAAACTTTCGCATTTGTAACATCAATGATATAAAAATATATCAAAGAATAAAACACCGATGAAAGTAACCCACTTAGGTATTAAGCAAATATTGAAGTCGTTGACCGAAAGCGTAAGTATTGAAGTTTTATGAAGGAAGCCAGATGCGCAAGCGCCTGAAACATTGCAACAATCAGAGCTCTATTAGGTAAACTTCATGATATTGGTATGTAGGTGAGTGTTTATGTCTGATATTTTTGTCGCTATAGACACGTCCCTTGGTTTTACTTCACTATACACACCTTTAAACAAATGTTGCTCGGAATTGGATGAGTGCCCGGTTGGCGATAGGCTTGCCACCTATAACACTGTGGGACTTATTCGGCCAGTCGTGGGAGCCCTGGTTGTGCCTCTGCCTACATCTTCGGGGAAATAGGTGTGAAGATACTTACTTACTTTATACACCTTTGAGATATCTCTAACAATGTGCAGGTGTCAAAGGTGAAAAATATTTTTCAGCATGAAGATTGGTAATTACATAGCATAATCCATTTTTAAATTTTTGAATCCAAACCCTAGTTACTTCTGCCTAATGAAAAACCTATTACCAACAAGGCATTTATCAAATCCCAGGAAACGTTGTTTTTAGCTAGAAAATTGAAAAAAACACACAGTTGCCTGACCTAGAAATCGAGCCCTTTTTTTGGAATGACTAATGTGCGCCAACACACAAGAAACGACTGGGATGATTAAAAGGATTCTATATTAATAGAACTAATCTAGTGATGATGAAATGAGATGGTTAAATAGGAAACCGACTTTTATTAACATAATATAGCTTAAAATCCGATTCTTATTAATTCGTGGGCGGGTCTCCGAAACTTGACGAAATTGTCGGCTATTTTGCCTCAAAAGGCTTTGCCGTTTTAGGCCCTCCATGAAGCCCAACAACTTCGCGAGCCGACTATTATAGCCAGACCTTTGTTATTTCATAAAAGCTGAATTTCATAGCACATGCTCTCAACTAAGGAAAATAAAGTGAAATTGGAAAAACGAAGACGGCCTAGATAAACGCGCATCGCAGGCGACATCTCTGTAGCGAAAGGAAAATTCTAAACTTAGACGCACTGAAAAAATATCTGTACGCCCATATTTCTTAAGAGGCACAACTAGGGCTAGTCAAACATACCAAATATTTGTTCATGAATGTCAACAAATGTCCAAATGTCAATGCACGATTAGCTGAAGACACTAAGTCCCACAATGTGATAGGTGACAAGCCTATCGCCAACCGGGCACATATGCAATCCCGAGTAACATTTTTTTAATTAGAAAATTAAATCCACATTTAGAACCACATTTTCTTTTCTGTTGCCCGACCCGGGAATCGAACCCGGGACCTTTTGAAGTCAAGTCCAACACCTGGACAGCTAGACCAAAGAGGCGATGTCTAATGGAGAAAAGTCAAAACAGGAGTTACGAAAAGCAGACGTGGTTATTACGAGGGTAGACAGTTGTCGTTGGCGTACGCGCCTAACTCCACCACCCAACCGCAAAGCCAGAGTTCGATTCCCAACGGGGCGCGTATTTCTATGATAAACATTTAGATATCTTGTAGCATTTCTGGGTCTGGGTGTTTATCGAATTTATTGTTTTTTTTTAAGAAATTGAATGAATCTATTTAAGTATTTTTATGTATTAGAACACACATAACACTGTATTTGCTTATTTTTGGGTTAACTTCAATTTGTGTTAGTCCAAGGATACTTTATTAATAAATACTAAGTTGATACAGACGGAATAACATTATCTGTAATTCTATTAAAATCTCCAGACACTAAGGCTAAAAGGCTTTTTGTATCTGTAGAAATTACCCGCCACTCTCAGTGACGCTATCTTTGTTCAAGAGCTAAGTGAAAAAGGCTTTGATCTTAAATGTATGGTATCTAAAGGACGTCTGATTTTTGTGCAGTTTTAAAAATATGGAATAGCTGTCAACGTTCAGTCGATACTAAAAAGTAATATCTTCAGTATCTTCACGCCCATATCCCCGAAGAGGTAGGCAGAGGCACAACCAGGGCACCCACGACTAGCCGAAGATACTAAGTCCCACAATGTGATAGGTGGCAAGTATATCGTCAACCGGGCACTTATCCTATCCCGAGCAACATTTTTTTTATTAGAAAATTGGAAAAACCCAATTTTCTTTTTGTTGCCCGACCCGGAATTCGAACCCAGGACCTGATGCAGTCAAGTTCAACAACTGAACCGCTAGACCACAGAGGCGATACTAAAAAGTATTCCAAATATACGAGTTTATTAAGCATCATCCAGACGGGAGCAATCACACCTTCCAGAATCAGAATCAGAATATTCTTTATTCACATGAACCATACAAGTGGTATTTGTGCGCGTCGACATTTTTTTAAACTACCACCGGATAGGAATTGCGGCCTCACACTGAGAAGATCCGGCGAAAGAAACTCAGCGGGCTTGTC